>JANSTT010000005.1:43484-79137 GCA_026745375.1 Platyura marginata
ATCGGCTGAAAAATGGCGGAGTTATTCAACATTTCAATAGGCCCTGTCTAGATGGCGCACCCTGTATATATATATATCTAATAAATAAAGACTTCAATTAAGTCTGTGTAATTAAAATAAAAATCTAAATCTAAATCTAAATCTAAATCTAAGTAACCAAAAAAAAAAAAAAAATTTACATTTCAGAATTAGAAACAGAGATCTTTGAACTATTTAATACTTCACAATTTGTTAAGACTTAATAGGTTAAATGACAAAAATAAAAGAAAAGCTAATTCGACATTTATTTCGGTCGAGGTAGTGATAAATTTCGAAAATAGATCGAAGATTTGTGGAATTATGTGTAGAGGTACAGCATTCTTGAAATAATTTTAATTAAAATAGGAAGGAAGAAGACACTCAAATACTTATTAGAAATATTATTTTCAGAGATTAATTTAAAGCTCTTCGTGATCATTTATTATTAGGATGGAGTGACAATTTACAAATTTTTAACACAATATGGTCTGAAACAACCGACTTTTTTTTGATAAATTGTTATAACAGTTAAATTACGGTTTTGGCAACACGACAGTATATGTCAGGGTTGTCTAAAAATTGGTAGTATAAAATGTAGGTGATTTACACATGTTGTTAAAGTAAAACAAAAAAAAAAAAAACTAAACTAACGCCATTTTAACCATTTTTCATTGCCGTGCACCATATGGTGGTCATTATTGATTTTGTCTATATATGTACTTAGATTACATATTATATGAAACTAACTACAAGAAAAACATTTTTTTTTTCATCTTAAATTTGATTAAATATAAAGACAAAACCAAAACAAAAATGAGTCCAATGATTTCACTTACAATGTAATAGGAAACAAGGTTAATTACAATACTGTTAAATTACCTCTGATGCCTGGGTAATTATTAGAAAGACTGACCAATTTATTACTTAGTAGAGTCTTTTGCATGGTGTTGAATTTACTTACAATTTACACACGGTCAGATTTTAAAACAAAAAGCTTGCATGCGATATGCCAGCCGCGAATTCTACAGATAAAGAAAATAATTTCATGGGTTTTTTTTTTTTTATAAATTAATTAGACTTCATTAAGAGTTCTCTTTTATAATTTCCTCTAAATAAACCATATGATGAATATAATGTATGTATGTCTATGTATGTATTGTAAGTATATAAGCGATGACATGGCTTTTAGTATGAATAATTAGTTTTAATTCTATGGCGCATATTTTATGCTTGGTTTAACAATAATAATAATTTTTTCTATTTAATAAAAATCACATAGAGCAGTAAGTAATAAATTAATAATTAATTGATAAGGGTTCAGAGTATAGTGAAAATGAAAATTAAAATTGGCTATGCCAATTATACTTATTACATTGGATTGAATCTATAAATTTAAAAATACAGTCATTATTCTTCTTGTTACCAGCTAAAAATCGTTATAAAACCATTCAAATGTTGTATATTAAAGGATTTTGGAGATATTATAATTGTTTCTAATAAAATACGTAAAATTATTTAATTATTTAGATAAAAATTGATAGAAAGAAACTTTCCCATGGATTAAAAAAAATTTTGCCTCTCCTAATTGTAACAATTAATACGTTTGAAATATAGAGCGGCTCTGGTAAAGTGAATTTGTATTGTCTTATCAGTATAAATATAAGAATACGATAAATTATTATTTAAGTATCACAAAATTTCTAAAAATTAAATATTTAAAATTCATATAATCTATGGGAATGATAAGAACCACTCTCTTTTAGTCATTTTCAAAATGTATATTTTTGTTATGTAAATATTTTCTCTGAGTCATGCAGTGCGCCTAAATGTAATCGAAATATTTGAAATTTTAATATCGATAAAAATTAAAATAAATTTTGTATTTAACTGAGCATCATGGATTACAATAAAAAAAACACAAAAAATGCATATTAAGAATATGCTCAATGCACTTAAGAAAAAAGTGACTATATTTCCATAATCATAATAAATAATAATATGCTAATTTAACTGTCAACTATATGACTATATAATGTACATATGTAGAGGAGTGTTTAGAAACGCATTCATTAATAACCAAAAAAAAATAAAAAAAATTGTTAAACTTCAACAAAGAAAGTATTCTATAATAAAAGCAATAAAGTCACACTCACAAAATATTCTTTTGTAGTTTTATTAGTTAATTTGCTCCCCATGAACAAATTTTCAATGAGAATTTTGATTTATTTTAAAATTTGGAAATATGTTAAAAATGTCGGAATAGTAAATGGAATTAATTATACCATAGAAAACTCATCTATTCTCGAAATGTATATTTTTAGCATTTAGAACCATCAATTAATGTAAGGAAAATTATCCAGAATTTTGGGGTTCAAGTTTTCAAGTTTTGGGGTAAAATTCAATTATTCAATTTAATTAATTTAAAAATTTTAAATAGAAGAAGAATATTTCCAAAAAGATTTTTTGGAAATTAAAATTGAATAAGAAATGCTTCAAAACTCATAAGAAAACATTTAGATTCTTACACCAAAAATTCTACAAAAATAAATTTCGATCATTAATTGAAAAACAGATTTCCAGGATTTTCAGGTAACAATTCTTTGTCGCATCTAATCATTTTTGGGTGAAAACTCACATTAGTAAAACGATTTTCCAAGAATTTTGAAAAAGAAAAATTTCCTATTTCAATTTTTTCGATTATTTTTTAAAATTTTAGTATTCAGAAAATTATTCATAAGTTTCATAAGAAAATTCAAAAATATACCTTAGCTCCAATTTGATTTCCACATTGTCCAGCTTGCAAATGAACGATTTCCCTCATGATGATTAATTAAATTAATTTAAAAACTTTTTTCGTAGGAAAAGAAAAACAGTTGACGAATTTATTATTAATTTCAATAGAAAACTCACTCACTTCAGCCTATATACTTATCGATTAATTAATGAAAAAAAAATACAGTAAACGCTTTAGCTTGAGATAAGATAAAACAAATTAAACATTAATGTCCGGTCAAATTTTGCAACTGTTTTCTTATTGTTCACGCACTTAATCATCAACTGAACAAGAGCGGCTAAATTTTTAAATATGACTGGCTCGACGTCTGAATAAGAACTAACCGTGCGCTGATGAGTTTATTCACTGGGAAAGCCTTACTTCAAAGACTTAAAATTCTCGAGATATTTTATACACAAGAACACTCAAGTTAACAACACAACCAATTTCTTTGGCTAAGTTTTTTTTTTTTTTTTTTTTTATTTACTTTTTCAATAAAGTACTGCCGAATGTTTATCATGTGCGAAGAGATAAAATTATTCAGCAGGGTGTTGTGAAAATATTTTATTTTTGGAAATGTTGTCTTTTCATCAATGGATATTTGCATTTAGTCATAAGAAGGGTATTGTTGTTATCAGAAAGAAATAATTTTAATTCAAAAATCAATATTTTTTCTACTACTTTAATTTAAAATTGTGCTTAAAGCTTTAATTTATTTTAAAAAGCTGTAATAGCCATCGAATCGTCGTAAATGGAATTTTGTTGGTTTTGTACTTGTACTTATACACAAATTTTTTTCCAAAAAATACTGTTTGTAATCTCCCGCCAACATGGCATCTTCAACGTCATCTATTTTCCTCTTCTTTACAACTCGCGCCACTGTTCCTTAAATAATTTTCTTCGTTTCACTCTTATTTCCAATTTTCTCTCAATTTTTTTTTATTTAACTGTTTTTCAACATTTCCTCACTTATTTTTCGTTAATTTATTTTCCTACGGCTTTATATTTAATCTTCTTCGATTGGTTCTGGTCCATTATTATAGTCAGTGGCGCTTTAATAATTTTTTACATGTGGTCAGTTTGTTGCTTCTTTAATTAATTTAATATTTTTGGTACAGAATGCCCATCCAGATAAATTTCTAAATATGTAATGGGACATTTCGAAGAAGCTTCATAAATTTCGAGTACTTATGTACTCCGCGGATAAAGAAAAAAAAATCTACCAATTACCCTGTGATAGTTGCATATTTACATACATTCAAGTATGTAGTTGCAACAAACAGTATAAAAATAACTCTAACTTACTATAACTTATCGTCTTCAGCTTGAGCAACTAGCCCATAGAGTGTGTAATATGAAACCGTCTGCGTGAACTTACAGATTAGTCACTATATACAAGTTCAATGCAGTTAAAGTCAATTATAAAAATGATTAATTATTTATATATGTATAAAAAAAAAACCTAAAATCCATCATAAGTGTTCGTTAGCTGTGCGGTGCTGTTTCCTCTTGATAACTAAATTTCTGTCTGAGTGACAAATTTAATTTTATGAAAATTTGTGAATCGTTTAATTTGCCAAAATAAATTATTTATTGTGATATAAAACATGTAGAGTAGGATGGATCGCTTTTTAAAAACTGAAGAGTTATAGGTCAAAACCTAAAAAAACTACCAAATTTTGACCTTTGAACGGGTCGCCGGACCATCAAATATAATTTTTTTTGCACAAAATTTTAAACTTAAGATTTTTAGACTATAACACAAGTTTTCCGCCCCCAGGGCTTTGGCAAATCTCAAATCTAGAGCGTAGATTGTGAATTTATAAAGAGTCACATTGGAATCGTCAAGTCAAGTCAACTTTTTATAGCAGACACGAATGCAATAATAACTGCCTCAACTATTACATTTCGGATAAAAGATTTCATCGTTCAAAATAATTTGTATAGGAAAAATGCACATTTTTTTTTAATTTTGACCATAAAACAATCGAAGATTTACTTTTCTCATGTGTTTCAAAATCGCAACTTAACTTAAAGCTTATTCTCATATTCACAGAATATTTCACAGCTTTAAGCTTTAATAAAAATATTTATAAATATTCCAAAGATATAAATAACCTACTTTCCTACTTATTCCTAAAATATATGAACGAATGTAATGGTCCCCAGAGACCAAAATCATTTCTACCCAGCTTAAATGAAGTCCCGAAATTGATTTTATTGACCAAAACGAATCCACGAAAATTCGTTGTTGCGAAATTAACAATTTCAAAATAGTACAGGATACATTTTGGTTTTGTCTATTTTAGAAAGGACATGCATATTTGTCATTATTAAGAAAACTTTTTATCCTGTTTTCCCATAAACAAGATATTTTTGGAACGATTTCGACATTTTCATGTTTTATAAATAAGAAATTACCCGAATAAAACATTTATCACTTTTTTATGACAAATATTCTCGTCATAAACAGTTTTAGGCAGATTTTAGAACTTCATCTTGGTGTATTTCCATAATACCTAAGTTTTAGAAAAACAATTTTCATTTAAAGTTGTAAAGCTTTCTTTATGTTAAAGCTTCAATAACTTTTTCTTTATTGAATAATTTAAAACTATGTATGTACAGTATTTCGATTCTATGCCGTTATAAAAGCTTGCTGTGGAGATGCCATACTAATAAATAATTTAGTTGAAATCTTTAATTAATATTTTTAAAGGAGAGATGCCAAAAACGGTACACGATATGGAGAAAAAAAATCGTATAAATTGAATAAAATTCGCTTAATATTTGGATAGAGAAGGAGTGTATATCCAACTTTTGTATCCAATCTTACAGTTCTACAGTAAACTCTCGCTATACAAGATGTTAATTTTAAATAAAAGATAGTTTCTCTTCTATTTCTCCAATCAGAAATAACATAGAAAAAATTTATTATGCCAATTTGTCGTTTTTATATTGACAAATCATTTATTTTACCTTGATAATATAAGATTACGTCTTCTCCATCAGTCCAGTCAATAGAAGATATTGTTGTATTTAGCGAATATTCAAAATTAATGTTAACATTCAAATGATGCCTGGAAATGATGATGATACTATAAGCAAAAAGGTAGGCAAAGTTTTATACAGAAAAAGCTAACCCAGAGAAAGGGTTTTAGTCTTAAAAAATATATATTTAGAAATTATTGACTATATTTAATTAATTTTTTACACAATATTAAAAGAAGAATGCAAATTACCGAAATTATCGCAGAAAATCAATTAAGACGCGGTATAAATTATAATAGAAATAAAAACCATAATTTCAATGTACCAGATCAATATTTTATCTGTAGTCGCTGTTTTACCGTGATCGGTGCACAAACGACCAATATGTCACTGCAACAACCAATAAGTCACAAATCGATCTGAGAGATTACATGAGGAAGTAATAAAATAAATCATCCATTAAGAACCTATTTCAGCACAAAATATGCATATAAATACCAATATAACATCTGCAAAACGTTACTGTATAGTTTTTGGACTCTAAGTGTGCTCCACCTCTACTAAATTTATATATTCTTATAGTATATATGTACTAACTACCTCTAATGACTCCCATTATAATACCATTCAAGGCCTGAATGAAAATTCAATGCGATCATTTTACAAACATTATTTTAATAATAAACAATATGACGTAAGATCACTTTTATTTAAATGGTAAATGGATGTAGTTAGCTGTCTTTGCTATAAATGGTATGTAGTACATAATCTTAGATATGACTTGACTATAGAGTCATGCCAGACGACGATGTCTTGTTATGTAGGTAAATACATACCAATAAAAATTGTTGTTATAAAAATTTGCGCTTATATAATCGGAGAAATTTTATTGATCAACAACAAAGTGTATTCTCTGGCTCTTGTTATAGAATTCTTTGTTAAATATTAAATTATTGTTGTTGGTATGTCCAATTTCAATTTCTATATGTAGCTGGTACAAAATTATTGTCAATAGTTTCATATTAAAAAAATGACCCAAGAGACTTTTAGATCTTTAAATATAAAAAAAATAAAAATTGTCAATTGAATTACGAAAAAAAGTAGATTTTCATTTTAAAAAATTTAAATAAATACTAATCGACGAGATAGACCATGATACATACATAAGCATCGTCGGATTCGAACAATCCTCAGCTTTAATCTGCAGGTAGGTAGGTAGGTATTTTCTATCGAAATGTCTCACCCTAACGATTGCCGGTGAGCCAATTTTTTTTTTCTAATAGATTTTCGAAGCAGCTAATTAGAAAAAAATAGTACTCCAAACAATAGTACCGTAGTTTAGGAGATATGATTTTTTTAAGGAATTTTCGCTCAAAATCTAAGAAATATGTAAAGAAAAATTAGGAAAATCTGAATAACAAAATTTTTTTTTTTTATTCCATAAATTTGATCATAAAATAAATAATTTTAATGTTTTCAATTAATTTGTGAACATTTCAAGCGATTAAATACCAATACTTACCTCAAGATTGCCCATATTTTTGTTTTCCTGATAAATTTTCGAAGAACCTAATTGAAGAAAAAAAGTTAATCCAAAAAAAAAAGTTATAGTTTAGGTTTTAGCAGATATAATGATGAGTTCAAAAAATTTTAAGAGGTTGATCAATATTCAAACACTATTGTTTCGAATCATTTCAGATTATGTTTCGATTAAAAATCCGTCATAACATAAATGCATTAGGCGCATCTCTACAGATATATGCAACATTTTTTTAATTAGTCAAGAGACTTTTTTTTTTTTACTAAAAAAATTCGTTCTACAATTTTTATTGTTTAAAAAAAAAATCATAAACAAATTTTTTATTGCATTCATTTTTTCCATCCTCCATCATAAAATATGCCCAAAAGCAAGAAAATTTCACAGCAATTTCCTTTTTGAACGAGTCTGTTTGATTTACCTATATTTTTTGCCATATTGTGCATGCATGCGCATTCTCAATCCACAAAATGTTTCTGCATTCAGTGTACATATGTACATAGTTACAGGCGACATAACTATAAAAAAAAAAGTATGACTCATATAAAAGCCCCCAGGCTCTCTCCCCAGACAGAGTATTGTGGATTACACAATACACCGAAGCCACAGATACCATGCCTCAAACTTCAAACCCACCCATTTAAGACACTTTGGCGCCGTTGCCATATTGTTTTTGGCACACAAAAAGGATATAATAATTTTTTTTTTTTAATAAAAAGCCATTTCTCTCCCAGTCCAGGATATAAATTACCTAAAAAAGTTTTCCGCTACATTGGCTTTACCTATCCCACTCACTATACCGTACCCACCTGTCTGGTTTGTTACTGAAACATGTGTGTGGTTGCGATCGACACATAGCAGTGGTGCCGATTAAAAATTGAACAATGTTAAAGGGGTAAAAAAAAAATTTGTGTCCAAAATTTCCTGAAAACACTACAAACAGAAAATTAATTTGAACAAAAATGTACCTTCCTTTACTGGCCACTGGATTGTCATATTATACTCAACGGATGTATAATATAGGACAAAGCCATATTATATGGAAAGGGTGGGTGAATGACTCATTTGGGAGGCCTTTTGGAATATATAAAAATCATAAAATATTTACCCAAAATAATTTACCTAAATAAATGGGGTGGAACATGATATTTTATACCATAACCATAACTTAACTAAGTATATATGTATGTTGTTTTGTATGGATATGTATTCTATAAGTAAATCCATCTACATAGATATATAGTTTTTATGTCAGGACACACCAAAACTATTGATTTTTGTATGTTATGGCTTTAAAAGTCTGGCGTAGGTAATAACTACATAGTAGGAGTAAGAAAACTAACAAAATCTTACCTTATTTATTGATCAAATAGTTTCCAATTTCAGTTTACATCCTGCTACGTCCCCATACGTAATTTGATTATCTAATGTTGGATGGCTTGCTATTTCTCTTAATGGATAGTCTAAACAAAATGCTCCATAAACAGTTTTTCTCACAAGACATTTACAAAATTTTTGAAGCAAGGATGAAAGATGCGCAAATGGTACAAAGTCCGATAAATCTATATATTGGGTGTGGAACTTCCTTGATGAATGATAAATCCTAAAAGTCATTCCATACTATTGTCAATAATAATCTATTGTCAAATCTAATTGTGTGTCAGACACTGAATGCCGTTCAATACATGATCCGCCAAATTATCTTATTAACTGGTTCCCTGCATACGACCCTGACTCTTTTTTTGTTGTATAGTCTTGCAAGACTGAAGACAGTCCAGCCAGGTTCAGATTGTTTTTTTTTTTGCAAGATTTATGAAAGATTTACGTCTTCATGTCTATTCGACAAATTCATACTCGACTGCTGGACACTTTTTGAATTTAAGAAGCTGCATACATTTGGAAATAGGATCTTAAAAATGATGCACCAAAATGTCACCCCATGTGTAATGATGTGTATCGTCAGATCTTCAAATACAAAGATCCTGAGATTGTAGTCTTATTCAAATTTGTATTATTATGGATATTAAATAAATTTCCATTTCTAATAATTATTTTTTTGTTGTTAACCAGTACATATAAGTACCTACCACACGCCTACACTCAATCATCAGTTTCTTATTATTTCATTATCGTAATCCATAGTAAGTACCCAGAGGTATGTAGGTAGTTTAGAGATAGAAAGTTTTATTGATCATTGATCGCCCATACAATAAGTAATAACATTTTTCGTAT
Organism: Platyura marginata; assembly: GCA_026745375.1. Taxonomy (NCBI): domain Eukaryota; kingdom Metazoa; phylum Arthropoda; class Insecta; order Diptera; family Keroplatidae; genus Platyura; species Platyura marginata. Next base: position 53,033 of record JANSTT010000005.1, read on the forward strand.
TACTCTTTAATTGACCTTTTATTGATCAAAGCCCACACAAGTTAAATTTTTATTAAAAATTTATCTCTTTTTTATTGGCTTCAATCTATCGATAATTATTTATGACAAATTATCGAAATAAAATTAAATTGACATCTTAAGTTTTTTTTTAATTTAAAATTTGTCATCCAAATGTCAAAATGTCTTATAATTGCCAAAAAAAAAATAATGGGACTTTTTAATTTGACGCCCCTGGCAAGATACTCCATTGGCACCATATGAAAAGTTCAATTTGAAAGACCTTAAAAGCATTTCCAAATTTTCGGAGCATAATTTCTAATTTCTTGCCACTCTCAAGTAGAATTTAATTAGCAATTTTTGTGAAGTACCCACCTACGTAAGTATTCTTAACCAACACAACCAATTCTAAACTCTTTGCCAAAAATTACTCTCAATTTAATCGATTTCTAACCAACAACAATTGGGTCAACGTCAGGTGTATGAGCATGATGACGTAACACAATACAAAACCACATGAAATATGCGATGAAAATGGAATTTAGGTGCTTTATGTAGGTCAAGAAATCGCACAGCAGATTATCGTAGAGTGCTACTTAAGAAAATGATACAAGTTTTCAATTGAGATTGACTATATAAATTTCAAGGATGAAAGCGTCGTGACCATAATTTCGAAATTTTCGTAAATGCATTTTTCTAAAATAATTTTCCTTACAAAAATCTCGATTTGTTAGTTTTGATCAATTCAAAATCAATGTCAAATGTGGATGGTCTTTAAAGAGAAGAGATGCTATTCCAAGCAAATTATGTAGCCTTCAAATGTCATTTTTTTTGGAATACAAAATGGTTGAACATTTGACGTTGCACCAAATTTTAGGAACGAAACACCAAGTTGAACAAAACAAAACAAAAAATATATAAAAAGGCCAATGTTTCTAGTTATTTTTAAAGAATTTCTTTAATTTATTTTCCAGAGTCATTCTCATTTTATCTCCATTGTTTTTTTCTTATTCTTTTTTTGGGAATGTTTTCCATACAAGTAATATATAAAGAAAATTAAAAAAAATCAAACAAAATGTACAAAAACAATTTGCATTCCTCTTAACAACATGAATATATATTAAATTTGAAGATACAATAAAAATGAAGCATTAATAAACACATCTGTTCTCAAGGAATCTAAACGATAAATTTTTAGGACAACATTACACATAATACTTACAAAAAAAAATATTAAATGTAAAAAAGAAAGTATAAAGGTATGAGGGAGCGGGATGGGGGTGGGCGAGTCATGGTATTCTTAAATGGTATTAAGGTGACTTTTATGCGATAAAATTAAAAAAAAAAAAATTACTTTTTGTTTGCGAACAGACAGTAAGCGTTTTTCCATTTTGTTACATATCGTTAAAAAAGAACGTTCTTAAAGAGGAAAAGATAAGGGCGGCCGGCAGTGATTAAACTAAAATGTTGAAAGCGTTTAGTTTTCATCAACTTCAGCTTCTTGTTCTTCATCAAATTCGGCATCTTCATCGGCGGTGGCTTCTTGGTATTGTTGGTATTCCGATACTAAATCGTTCATGTTGCTCTCGGCTTCGGTGAATTCCATTTCATCCATACCTTCGCCAGTGTACCAATGCAAGAAAGCCTTTCGCCGGAACATAGCGGTAAATTGTTCGGAGATACGTTTGAATAGCTCTTGAATGGCTGTTGAGTTACCAATAAATGTAGCTGACATTTTTAGTCCTCTTGGTGGAATATCACATACAGCTGTCTTAACATTGTTTGGAATCCATTCGACGAAGTAGCTACTGTTTTTGTTTTGAATATTTAACATTTGTTCGTCAACTTCTTTCATTGACATTCGTCCACGGAAAATGGCAGCTACTGTCAAATAACGTCCATGTCGGGGATCACATGCGGCCATCATGTTCTTGGCATCGAACATTTGTTGTGTCAATTCTGGTACGGTTAGGGCTCTATATTGTTGTGATCCTCTTGATGTAAGTGGAGCAAATCCGGGCATGAAGAAATGTAGACGCGGGAATGGTACCATGTTGACAGCCAATTTACGAAGATCAGCATTTAATTGACCGGGGAATCGAAGACATGTGGTAACTCCAGACATTGTTAATGAGACAAGATGATTCAAATCTCCGTATGTGGGTGTTGTGAGCTTGAGTGTTCTAAAGCAAATGTCGTATAAGGCTTCATTATCAATACAATAGGTTTCATCTGTATTTTCGACCAATTGATGTACAGAGAGTGTGGCATTGTATGGTTCAACTACGGTATCTGATACTTTTGGCGATGGTACAACCGAATATGTGTTCATTATTCTATCGGGATATTCTTCACGGATTTTTGAAATAAGTAATGTACCCATGCCTGAACCGGTACCACCACCAAGGGAATGAGTCAATTGGAATCCTTGTAGACAATCGCAAGATTCGGCTTCTTTTCGTACAACATCCAATACTGAATCGACTAATTCAGCACCTTCCGTATAATGACCTTTTGCCCAGTTGTTTCCAGCACCCGATTGTCCAAAGACAAAGTTGTCTGGTCGGAAAATTTGCCCAAATGGTCCAGATCGAACTGAATCCATGGTACCCGGTTCCAAATCGACCAAAACAGCACGTGGTACATACTTGCCGCCCGATGCCTCATTGTAGTACACATTAATTCGTTCCAATTGGAGATCACTGTCACCATGATATGCGCCGGTAGCATCGATTCCATGTTCATCGGAAATAATTTCCCAGAACTGAATATAGAAAGAAAAAAAAAGAGAAATTATATTAGATATGAATCAGTTTTAAAAGTCAAAAACCTACATTCATTCTTATTCTATTCTACGAATAGATAAATATCAATTTAACCCTACATAAATAGAATTAAACCAATCACAGCCTGGCACGACACGCACATACATATGAACCTATCGCTTTCCTCTGTATATAAATAAATATATCTAAATCTAAACTAAATAATGTATTTTCCTCTAATTTATTTTATTGATTTTTCTCGGTTGCTACACATTAGTCAGACACATACACACACGCGCCACGTCACGCATTTCTACATAAATAATTTCCGCCCCTAATTTGTGCGTGCTACTCATGAATAAAATATTTGTTTTAAAATAAGCGTAATTTGACAATTTCCATTAAATAACCCAACAAACAAAAAAAGAAAAAAAGAAAAACAAATTACACACCAAGTAAAATTACATGACAAGAGAGAAAAATAAAGAAAAACCTTGAACAACAAAAACTTTGGTCTAGTTGAGATAATGAATTTTTAAATACACTGTGACATATTCAAAAGAAAAAAAAAGGAAAAAAACAAAAAAAAAAAACTTGAAAATTTATGACCTAGATGTGAGACTTAAAATAAAACAAAAATCACAATTCTTTGAAATTGTATGGAATTTATTAATCACGTCTAAGCTAGATATTTAATGATGCCATAAATCTTTCTAGCACACCCTTATTTTGTTATTTAGTCCATTCATTCATAATTAAACAAGGCTTCTCGTATTACAACTGTAGGAAGTTTCATTGTTCATTTTATTGTAGTTTTTAGTCATAGAAATTGAATTCAGTCACCACCAATCAAGTATTGATTATCAAGAACTTATCGAGATCTTGATTTATAAATCTCACTGCAATAATTACTGGTCCAATGCTGGTCAATGGAAAATATTTATGGAAAAATCATTAAGTGATGTCTTTTTGCTAATATTCTTCACTATATCATTTATTGGAATGAACAATTGTCAATATTTGGCAGGAAAAATCTTTAAGTTCAACTCAATTATAACAGAGCTACATAATCCTTTGACCATAGTCGCCAATACCCTTTTCTGTTCTATAGATCGATTTGGAGTGCTCGAAAATCTGCACAAACCAGGTATTTGCGTCAAATGTATTCAAATAGAATGTCAGTGAAGAATACCAAAAGCAATCACATCTTCAACAAAAGGCGATTGTGATTGTCACATAGTCATCTGGCTCGAATATTGAACAACTCATCATATTCATTGAACCAATTTGACTTAAAACACGAGTGTAATTCTTGCGCAGAACACATAAAAATTAAAATTTAATTACTTTATCATAGTTGATTATGAAGAGGATGATAATTTCAATGTACTGGATGGAATATATACCAATAAATAGCTTAACAGATAGAAAACAATTAAAATGTTGTCTGCACGCTATAAGTAGTTGCCAGGCAAGCAAAAATTAATTAAAATGGTAATCGAATGTCTATTATAACATAGAGGAAAACCTTGAACTCGTTAAATTAAACAATATTTCTTCCCTGAATGCTCAATCTTACGATAGATACACAATGCAATTAATCTCATGTTATATTCGTTGATTTTTTTTTTTTTTTAGTAATATTGTTGTTGTTGTTGCTTTTATTGCTCGCTGACTGACTGTTCATTGTAAAATCAAATTTATAATAGAAATAACATAAATCTTCTGTACCGTAAAGAGTTGTTGAATCTCTCGTTTGTGAAGTTCTGGTTCATAAAACAAGAAGCTTATGAGATGTAAATATTTAACGATATTCAATGATTAAATATAGCAAAACTCGCTATAATAATAATAATAATAGGTTTACTGTTCTGTGTACATAATGATGACGGATGTTGTCTATATGTACAATAGCAATTAAGGCACTACATATTTTATTTTGATAACCTACAAACCAAAAAAAAACCTACTGTACAAAAATCCATTATGGAAACGGCATAATTAATGTTCATGGTTCATTCGAAATTATTTTTGGTTTGTTTTTTTGTTTTCTCATTTATTGTTTAAAGGCAGTCAATATTTATCATTTGGAGACTTATCCACAGCTCCAATCTCTGCGGGAATACAATTTCAATTAGTCATCTATCTATGAACGCATACTTTATGCTTTTAAAACTTTAAATTCTGCATATCCTGCAATTAATCAAGATTCATGCACACACACACACATACCAAAGTAATTCATTTGAGCATTTCATATTTTATCTGTCTCTATCTCTAGAGATGTATATAGAGTTAGAATACACAACAGTAAATATATATTTGTATGTATGTATGTGTGGGTATATAATATTGTCAACATCAAGTACGGCAAACAATGACATCACCTCTTATAAAAAAGAAAAACTCAGTTTTAGCATAATAATTGAAATGCCGATTGTTTTATTTATAATTTTATATTACTCATCGTCATTCATTTCTTTTTTTTTTTTTCTCTCTCTATCTCTCTCTCTCTCTGGTAGATAATAATACACAATAGTGTTAGTGGTAAAAATATCCAGCGGCAAATAAGAAAATATTTTACACATTCAAATAAAAAAAAAAAAGTCAAGTGAAAGGTGACTCAACCCAATACGTATATAAATGTAGTTAAGATATAATTCTTAGGTATGTCTTACACTTAGTAATATTTTAAAATTAAAAAAAATTATTATTCTTTCGGGTCAAGTTCATATGAAATTAAAGATAAACAAAATTACGAATTGATAATAAAAAAAAAATAAATTTTTTGGCATGAATGATGGAGTTTTTGTACTTTCTTTCATTAACTTATCAATTGTTAAAACAAACAATAAAATGTTGGCAACATTTTATGATCTCACATTTTGTATCAACCAAAATGTCGCATTTAAAGACTTTTGGATTTAATGTCTGATTAGTACCGGATAAAAACAAAAAAAAACGATGTTCTTCGTAATAGGAATAGGCTTTAGGAATGAATCCGAAATGGTGGTCTACACTTAAATGCATGTCAAACATTGGTTATGTAGCTTCCGACGAAAAAAATGCAGAAAAACATGTTGGAGAAATACTTCGCAAGGAGCATTTTGAATTTCGTACTGAGATGACACAGCTAAAAGAAATCAAATAATCAACAGATTATTAACTATTCAAAACGAATGGATAATAAATATTTCAACAATTAATACGGTAAAATATCGAAAGTCGAAATTTCTAGTTATAGGAGGCAATAAAATCGTAAAATTTATGGTTATTCTCAAAATTGATCTATATAAATAGAAGATTATGGAACACACATCAGTCTCCTCTTCTTAAAATATAAAAATATGTATAATTAAAAAAAAAAACCACTCAAATATTTCAGACACATACATTATGTTGAAAATAAATTTCCATTGCTTTCACTTCAATTCAATATTTTTCATCTCAAGAAAGAAATCAATGTGCAACAAAACAGTGCAATGTGTTTGGCTGTGTGGTGGATACAGAGGAAAAAACCTATTTATAGAAGAAGCAGCATTTCTGTCTCACAAGTTCTTTTCTCATCAATAAAACGAAAATATTTGTACTTCATTTAAATCATATAAATAAAATTGTAAAGAGTCGACGGGATACAATGGGGAATTATGTTTGACAAGTGAGAGCACAGTACAAAACATTTTTTTTTGTTACATACACACAGCTTCCATTTTGTCCGGCATACTTTCAAAATAAAATAAAATTTTATATATTATCGAGTTAAATTTGTAAATACAAATGGAACTTTCACACACACACACACTTACATACATGGATAACACAACCAAATCGAATACTATTTAAAAGAGATGCTGGAATTTGAGTTTGTTCGATGTTTTTTTTTTCTTCTTATTTTACTTGCATTTTAACATCATTAAAACTAGCAAAATGAACTTAACTGTTAAAGCCAGTTTTATGTGTTGTCGGCATCTTTTTTATTGAAATAGAAAATTCATGATGAATTCAACAACAACAAAACATCAACATTTTATTGTATGCTAGAGTGCTAGATATGGGAATGATGATGATTCTTTTTTCGGTATAAATCTACCTACTATAGTACAACACTACAAGATGTAGTAGTAACGTTTCTTAATTATTATTATTATTGATGATAGGTTTAATTTATTATTTAAAAAATCTTTGTGGTATGCAAATTATACTCTTCTAGTACCTAATAGGCAATAACAATGTTTATGTCTACCTAATGCCTACTCAGAATTTTTAATAATTTCTTAGAAGAAAAAAAAAAAAAAAAAGAAACCTACGCCAGCCAAATCCCTCCAATAAAACAATTTAAATCATAATTTTTTTTTCCTCGTGTTCATTCAATTGCACGGTTTATGATTTCTCATTTATTTACTTCATGTACTCTTGGGTATACTATTAAAATTGATGTATGCAGTGTACTTATTATGTTGTATTTATTATTAAAAAGAAAAAAAAAACAATTTTTTTTTATTTAATATTTATCGTCGGTTTGGCGACGTGTCACGTTTACGATGTCTATATATAGCGATTGCCACTTTTATTCTGTTATGGCATACAAGAGAGGTAAAGTCACCCAACTTATTGCGTGTGCGACCTTAAAACGAACTACTTTTTTAGTAATGTAGTAAAAACACAGAAAATAATATAATATCCATTTTGTCTACTAATCCACTATTATAGTCTTCTGCTATATATATATATATATATATTAAAAGAAGAAAAAAAAATACCAAAAATAATTTATCAAATTAAAGACTGTATGATGATTAATCATAAAAATGAATTATAGTCAGATCATGTTGTTGGTTGGATAGATAAAAATCTAATCAAGCAATTAAGTACATTAAGGAAGGCATTGAGGTCAGCAAACCTACATACACATACATGGGTAGCAATAATAGGTAGCACATACAAGAAATTTGTTCGCCCACTTTTTATGTCTCATGTAATTAACAAAAATAGTTATTATAAAACGGAAGTCGGGCGATCAAATCTACCCACTTGGAACAGGAAAAAAAAAATTGTTACTTAAGCCTTAAGTAGGTAATATAGGTATAGTGTAAGCTTCTTAGGTTTTTTTTTCCAAAGAAAATTACGTAACAGCCATAATTTTTACTTAATCAACGAAATCCAATAAAACCACAAATTCGAGAGCAACCTTACGGTGTGCAAAAACACCATATGGTCAAACCATGAAGAATGTTTACTTGTCTTGTTCCTCTTTAAATGGCAATGGGTGCTGTGCGAAGAATTGTTGGTTAAGAGTTAAGAGTAAAGACGGAAAAAAAACATTTAATTTAACAAGTACCCAATAATATTTCAATGTGTATGTTTTTGGGTTTATCGATTTTAATTTAAAATTGCATGAGTGTGCAAATATAATATATTGAGATTGAAGCCGATGCCGTCTTTTCAAATGCCATGCCATAGTTATGCAAAGCAAAAAAAAATTGCTTCCCGGCTCATACGCTGCAATGCATCCGTTATGTTATATGGAGACTGCGCATGACTTGCAAATTAAAAAAAAAAGATTGATTTATACTAAATTCAATGGGTGCAGCAGAGGTCAAACTTGAAAATGTTACGTATGACATCGAAAAATGTTCTATTTTTCCTATTTTTCAAAAAAATTACTATGTAGGTTAACGAACAACCGTCATGGGGATGATAATAAGACTTAAATCATAAAATGATAAAAGATATCCAAAAAAAATCGTGCGAATAAATTTTGAGCAAATCCAGAAACTGTCATTAAAATGCAAATCATCATACTTAAGAGATGAGGAATGAATATAGCTCCATCTGAAAAATTTAAAATTTTCATTAAATTATTCTAAAATATCCAAACCGTTACATAATTTCGTAATTAATTTACAAATTCAAAGAACATTAGTTCACTTTGATAACAATTATCTTGAGAAGTTTTTAAGTACTGGCGGTATATTTACTAAAGATAAGATAGAAATCATTTCAAATTATGCCTTGAGGTAAATAAATTAGTTAACCAAAATATGTACATGCACTTTTAAATTGCAGGTAAGATGATTTGGTAGCTTATCACGAATACAGATTATTCTCTTGATTTTCGGGTGTTTTTTTTTTTAATTTTTATCTTTACCATCATCATGATTTTGCTGGTCGAATCGAAGTATTGTTTCGCATGGGAAAATATTTTACAACCTTCTTACCTATCATGTTCACATAATCGAAATTTTGAAGTTTCATGACTGAACCAAAAATAAAAGTAGAGAAGATATTAAAAACAGTCTTACACATATAAAACAGGTATCGAAATTTTCTATTGTAAAGATCATTTGCATATCTCAGTAGTATAAGTAAACAAAAAAAAAATTAAGACCGGTTTTTCGATGATACAAATAGGGTACTTAACTAAAATGTGACATTTAAGAGGCGCAAAAAAATTATATCGCTTGAAACACAAACTACCTACAATCGTTTTCAATCGATTTAAATTTGCATAAACTTGAATATATTCGCACAATGTCAAAAAGAATGGGATTTTGTGTATGTGTTTTGCGTAAATATCTCGTCTGATTAATGGACAATAAGTACAACGAACATTGGAGTAGATTTGAAATAATCAAGGGAAAAATCTTGTGGATTGGTCAAAAATAAAGCGAAATTTTTTTTATATTCGACCGTTGTCGACATATGTAACGGAAACTCTAGAAATAGGTAAGGTATTTATCGTGGGAAAAATTCTTATTGTATTTTTGGTAAAACAATATTTTCTTTGGGGGGGTTTGTTTTCTTTTAAAAGATTTAAAACTCATATTACTAGCATAACTTTAATTTCAGACAATTTTGGAACTAAGACAGTAATTGAATGTAAAGGTAGACAATTGTTGGTAATTCTAATTTTCAATTTAAAATAGCTTTTAAAACGGTTATCCGAGAAATTATTAATTGTTCAATAGACCCTGAATAAGTTATTTATTAAGAAATTAAATTGCTTTTATTGAATAATATGCATTAATGAATATCTGGAGCAATTATTCCTAGTCATCCGCCCAATTAGTTCATGTTTAATTATAAAATTAGATTTTTTTGAAAATCAGCACAAAAGTTAGGAAACCGTTTTTTTTCTTTAATTTTTTAATCACAAAAAAAAATATTTTTTATATTTGAGGATTTTTTTTACTAAAAAAAAAGAAGGTACGTGTTAGAAAGGTGTGCAACATCTGACACAAACTTATTTGTTATTTTTAACGGTTTTTAGAAGCGACGCGGCTGTACGTATTGGTAATGTTGAAGCATCGGAATTTATTATAATTATTATACTGTGAGCTAAGTAACGGATTCTTCTTATAAGAACGAACTTTCGAGAAAAATATCAATTTATAGACGCACTGAAAATAATAAATCTTAGTGATATTAAAATTTTCTTGTATTAGTCATAAAAAAAAAGTTTATGAAAAGGCGCAGAAGCCGGAGTATTGATATTGAATAAAATGTGTGTTCACACCCGTTTCGAAGGAAAAATTTCATTTGAATCACAAACAATCGTTCTTTGTTGAATATCATCATCAAAATTATTGAAGCAAAAATTGAGAAAACAAGCGTCAAATTGTGAACATCTGCCGGCTTATCTGCCATTTTGCTTGCACAAAGTCTTCACTGTTCGTTCTTTCCAACGTACCCGATTCTCTATGAAACATTCGTAAATTATCTATTCAATTACACAGTATTGAACAAAAAAAAAACTATTCCTTTTGAAGAAAACACTAACAAATTCAGATAAATCACTTTCCATTACACAATTTTGTTCAAAGCAAAAAAAAAACTATAAAACGAGCCATTTTTCAGATATTACTTTGTTCTTCCATACAACAAAAAAAAACTCGACAATTTATCCAGGAAAAAACTTACCTTAGCACCAATTTGGTTTCCGCATTGGCCAGCTTGAATATGTACGATTTCCCTCATTTTTATATATAATTCTTTTTTTTAAACTTTGATAAATAACTTTATAATAATTTTCTTCTAAAACACTTCTGAACTCTTCAAGAGCCGCTAACAAATTGAACACTGCAATAAAATTCTGCTGAACAACTGATTTTAGAGAGCCGGCAACGCCCAATAAACGATTCTGATTGGTCGAGAGCACGTCACAAAATGTCGATTTGCGCAAGGCTGCCAACATATAAAATGTTGTATATGGATGACGGTACTGTAGACTTGCTGCATTAAAAATGGAAATTTGTTTTATATGGAAATTAATTTTTCCATGGCATTTTTTTTATTAATGTAAAGCAATTACCAAAATTAATGAATCAAAATATCGAATTATGTTGCCTACATTATAGTTTCATCTAATAATGTTGATTTGATTTTGTGAATAGAAATGTAGTGCGCGTTCACATTAACAAATGTCAACCAGGATCAGAGGTGTATTTAGCGGTAAGGTGAATAAATTATTAATTATTGTTTTAATTGTTAATTTTAAATTTCTTTTAAGCTAAATTAGTATCAATTACATTCTTGTTCGGTTAAGAATAAATTTATATCTTCGATCAAAAAGATTACGTAACCTAACTACATATAAAACGGAAAATATTGGTGAGACTCAATATAACCCTAGACGCCCAGACCTAGCCTAAACTCTAGTGTCTAGTAATTACCTAAAATACAAATTTAAGCATCTAGTAACAGTTTCCCATATTCTAGGTTCATTAGTGTTATACTTAAAAGTCTCAATATTTGTTTAGAAATTAGAAAACAATAGGCGGTTGAGGTAGTAAGCCTTCATTCACCACGCCCCCCTAGCGCTACTCCATTTCTGAGACGAAAACATGAAAACGGAAAACATTAATGGTTTTTGCTTTTGGACAAATTTAACGAAACCAAATCCTTTGCGCAACTGTATAATAATTTAATGGAGTCAGGCTTGGTACACCACTTAAGCACCCACTTTTGTACTTAGACTTCTCTATGGTACCTTTGTGGCCATTGTGTTTGTCGTGAAATTTAAAGTCGCATAAATGTCCATCTGTTTGGATTCTTCAGGAATTTTTTTTTTAATAGCGGACGATTGTTCCTTTTGGTCCTATTTATAGTTTTATTAAATTTTATAGCTTAAAACTTATGACATCTCCTTGTGGACATTACATTGAGGTTTTTATCGAGAATAGGAACTAATTGTTTCCGAATTGTGGACAAGCAATTAGTGAAAGTACACTTTATCATAAATACTGCAGCAAATGCGGAACTTTTACCATTTTCAGTATTTTTGGAAAATATCCAACCAATCCAACAATAATCGAAAAAAATACGTCATGACATCACAGAAGTTTACATAAAAAAAATTGATCTTTTTGTTTCTATGGATTTTGAATTAACGGGAAAATACTAAATAGCCATGCATAGATAGATAATAAACTCAAATCACGAGAAGTCTTCATTGGCTATATATAGATATAGAGAGAGATACATTAGGTGTCTTTTGAATATTTAAATTCATTAATTTTCATTTTAAGTCTAGTAGTGTGATGATTCACGTTTTGCAGTAAGCGTAGGTATTATTTCTCTAGAAACATACCAAATATGTCTAGGTGTGTTTATTTGAAGGCTTAACCTATTGAACAAATATTTTAAGTCGTTTATTTTGAGACAATGAGTCCTTAAAACTAAGGATATTGATTTTACACCATAAAAATAATTGAAATGACTAAAACAAAAAACTATAAATCAATGACTTGAACAATTCTATTAGCAACATAATCATAATCCAAAGTCAAATATCTAGGTATAGGTGTATGTTCTTAGCTAATATGTAGTTAGTAAGTATACTGAACCCAATCAAACTAATTTTATTTGCCAAATGTTTAATTCATCGTCAGAGATTGCCATTTGTATTTATTGTATTGTAAATGACAACATAAGAAACTCATAAAGATACGGTCGCGTAATCTAAAACAATCAATTCCTTTGACTATAGTTATATGTAAAACGATTTGTTTAGCATATTAAGAATTTATTAATAGAATTTAAATTAACTAATTGTTATATATATATGCATATTACTGCATATAGATGTATGTATGTGAAATTAATAACGTTGAAGATCGACTGCCATAAGGCAATTTCCATATTTGCTGATTTTCACTTGAATTGACTTTTTTGAATCTTTTCCAGATACTCTAATACTAATAAAACTATATACCAACATTAGGATTCAGTACATACGTGGTTGCCTTAGATAAACATGGTTTAAGGATCTCACGATCATGTATGGTTCTTCTAGCGAGCGAATGGATATATTTTAAGTATGTATCTCTATCTCTCTCTATCTCTTTAGTTTCTTTAAACCCTAGTCTTGGGGGCATAGGATTGCTTTTTCTTGACGTTTCTGTAATCGTTTTGGTTCATCTATACGGATAATTGGGCCATAGTTGATCGATTTAAGCGTTACATCAACTGGGTCAGTCCGTGCTGAGTTGATCGGTCAGCGCCTATACTGTACGATCAGATTGTACTGAGAATTGGTAAAAACCGATGTCTCAAATCCTCCTTCTTTATCCGGGCTTGGGCTCCGACATCACCCAGCTTGAAACAACCAGCCGGAGAACGGGACTACCTAATTATTAATTTGTGATCGCTGCCACAGTTTATAACCAGAATATACTTGCTATAGGTTCAAAGAAATTTGCCACCTACTAGTTATTAGTAAATTCATAGTGATTGTTATATTCAAATTGTTAAGAAATGTCATGGAGAGGAACTTAGAAGACAATGTTAGGAATGATGTAACCTCTACTGGACATAAAAGATCCTCGATATTAATTTACATAGTTCTATCATAAAATCTTCCTTTTGTCCGGTCAAAATGTATACTCAGACTTCGTCAGAGTCAAATTCTAATAAAATTAAAAATATGCAGTAGCGTTTTCATTATGCAAATTGTTGTTTTATCATTTTTAGTCAATTTTCTGCACAAATAATAAGCCGCCAGGTGTAGTTTTTTTATGGGGATCCCATACTTATTGCTTGAATTTTGTGATTTTATTTTTTTTTTGTCTACCCTACGTATTTTTGGGTTGATTACTGCCACATATTCTGTTTATGCAATGTCGCTATGGAAACTTTGGATTTCACCTGCATATGATATCAACGAGCATGACATTTCATTTTATTGCCCCTTCACATGTACATTTGATGCTCTAGTTAGTTGATATTTGTATTACATATAGGCGCATAATATTTATTCAGATATTTTCGAGAATTGAAAAAGGGTAGCTACATATTTGAGGAACCGATGATATTATAACAAGGGAAACTCGTTTTTAATTTAACAAACAGTTAAAAAATATTTATCCAAAAATTTAACAAACTTTAAATAAAGTTCATTGAAATTAAAGAAATATTTTTTTTATATATTAAAATACCTGTGCACATAGAGGTAGAGTACCTACACTCCGTATGAATAGTGAAATGTCTACATTACGGTTGGAAAACATGTCTTGACTTATATGGTAAATTTAATCGAAACCAATGTGTCGCCCACTGGCTTATTTGATTTAACATTTTTTAAAACTGCATGAAAACAAGTTTTTTATATTAATATGTTTGATGTCACCATACGCAATATTTGTATTTATACTTAAATATTATTAACTTTATATCTGAATATATAAATCGATGTTGGTCAAGACCTCTTTTGGACGTCACACATTGTATTTTGTCTTTACATATCTTATTATATATACGATGGAGAATTATGACGCTTCTTGGATATGGCAAAAGTTATTTACTTTTATAGTTAGGAGAGGAGTCAATATACTGTCAATTGTGGTAAAAGGAATTTTAAGTGTTGGTGCTATTATTTATTATGATCGATCGAATATATAAAGTTTGGTTGGGAGTATATTTTGTTGACTTTTTAATGGAATTGATGATCCTTAACCATTTAGTATATATGCAGCTGTTGTTTTTTTCTTTTCTTAATCAAATCCAATGAGTGGGGACTCAATCGAAGTGCACACACTACATAGAATATTGAAATGTTTTTGTTTTTAGGTGTTCCTCATTCAAGCAAAAAAAAATTATGAATACTATAGACATAGGGTTCACTATCATTCGACATTCACATTATATAATATTAGGGTAGCCTTATTCGTTAATTACAGAGCTCTTAACCGGTCACTGCCCATTGAGGTATCACCTCAACAAAATTTGACAAGCACCAGACAGCTGCCTTGCAGAAGACGAAACTGCAGAACACATTCTGTGTGAATGCGACGCATTGGCCCGCAGAAGACTACTTCATCTGGGCACATACTTAACTTCATCAACAGTACACTGCTGGTGGATCACATTTAATTTGTAAATACAGTAGAGGACTTACAATATATCCAATGGGTCGCAGTGAAGGAAAGCCACATAGCCATACACCACCAGACCACCACTCTTAACTAAACTATTCGTAAGTTTTTATTTAAATGGATACAACCTAATGATAATATTTCTTATAGAAGATGGGAAAAAGCCTGCAAAAATAAAATAAGCATTTTGGTTCTAAAAACATTTCCCAAAGGTGTAATAAAAAATTTACAAAAAATGGGAAATATTTTTCACAATTTTTGAATTGAAACGATCTTGTTCGGTGTTTAGTCACAAAACTACCCCTCCGCTAATTAAAGCTGAGGCTTGTACGAATCCAAATGATGTATTAGTTACGTCGTTTAATATTTATTTTGAATTTTTCAAAATGGAATTTAATTTTTTGTTCGCATTTTTAGCACTTTTCCAATAAATGTACCTAATTCCATACATAAGTTTAACAAATAAATTGAGTTAACTATCTCAAGAACACCAGACCAAAAATGTCATGGATAATCTTTAACTGGCTAGGTATACAATTTAAGGCATCACTAAAATCATTTTCAACACAAGAATAATGGTATTACTTAAACCTTAATCTTCCTTTCGATCTTATATTATTATTATTATTATTATTATTACTACAAAAGGATCATAATCTATGTATTAGAGCTTATGTGACTCACTTATCGAATAAGTAAGAAAATAATAAAGTGTGGGCACACCACGCATGACATTGGTTTTTTGTTTGTATCTTAGAAGTATTATGTATTTGAACATTACACAAAAACCAATCTTACATCATTGATCTATTACAAATAGTAAGTTTTTATTGATTCAATTATTCTATTAAGCGCACCATAGCGCAAGGAAATAATTAGAAAATTAAATCGACACCCACTTGTTTTTGTTTTTTTTTTTTTTTTGGTTTTTGTTTCCGAAATTAATGCCAATTAGATCAGGTATCATTACATTGTTAGGGTAATTGAATTCGGGTTATTAACTTAGAATCAAGAAAATATATAAAATAAAAAATTGGATAAGATCGACGACTGATCGTTTATGGACTGTCACTTCCGATTTTTTTTTCTTCAATTTGTTGCTGTGAGGGAGTATGGAAGGTGTACTAGTAGATTATTAGCAATGTTAAAGATTTGAAATTTTTTTAGGTTCAAAAATACCTACCGACCAATTTAGCCAACACATGTAGCATTTTTAGTAAATAAGTGAAATGAATACATATGTACTTAGCATTGCATTTGTATCTGTATGAAGTGGACGCGGATGGTCACAATTCCAATTCTTCATTGCGACCCTAAGGAACTATTGTGTTCCCCAAGCGATGTACTACTGTGTATGAATTATAGTATATATAGGGGGTCGTTCCACAAAGCCTTCCGTTGAAGTTTGTATGTAATCCCCTAGGTGGTAAAGTCTTTTGCGGATCAAGGCGTTACATTCGTAAAGAGTGTCTTCTGCGATTTTGTTCGGAGAATTTTGAGTTACAAATTTTTACACTTTACGAGACTTCAAGTGGTTTTAACAAAATCCTACTTAGTAAATTGTTTTGGAGAATTGTTGGTAACAATTTTTTTTGTGTTCCACGATGTCATATAAATTTATAGAGAAAGTTCAGCTATCTTCCTTACAACTTTACATAAAAACGTTTGCCAGTACGAGATTAGTAGAACATAGAAAGCTGTGTGTTCTCTGATCACTCATTCTGACCGTTGAGTTAAAAGATTGTACAGAATTTGGCATCAATGTTTCTAGGATCCTATATCTTATCTTTCTTAATAAATAAAAAAAATTATTTATTTTGTATAAAAAGAAACAACAATATGAACAATTATTATTAACAAAAGATATCACATGATAAACGATTTTGTTCATTGTTGCTACGAATTAAGGATGTCAGTACATTTTGTTATGGGAAAAAAACAAGACGAGCAATATTTGTGTTCTGCTTAAATTTGACATCCACTTCGTAACAATTATGATCAAAATCACTTTTTCGATTTCTGATTTTTCTACTCTCACTATCACGATGTGAAATTCTGATAATCCACATAATCCAAATAATCATATTCTTCTGTTGAAATTATATTGATTTTGGGATCCGGAATGTAATTGAAAGGAAACCGCGGACTGGTATATGCAAATAGTTCACCAGAAACTTCGCTAAAAATATAAATAAATATATTTGGAATCTAATACCATATTTGATCTCACTGGGGCATTACCTCTTCCTATTTTCCATATAACCCATTTTATAATTATCAGGCCAATCTTTTGCATAGCTCAAAGCCGGACACTCATCAGGTTTATTGACCGCTAAAAAATCATTCTCAAATGAACTGACATACATATACGGACACAATCCATGTGATCCAAATGGTGGATCTGATGCAGCATCTTGACTATAGCCACAATTACCGAGTCGCCAATTCTGATGACAAGTATAGTGACGAGTTCCTTTATCTCGACTCGTATGTATGCATTGAACATTTTTAGCGGACGATCGATGATTAACCATTAGCTTAAAATCAAATCCAGGTCCGGCCATATCACATGCTGAAATTGTACACAAATAATCAATACTCCAACTTCAGGACACAATTAATTACTATCAATGTCTTTTATAGTTTGAAAACCTATTCGTCGGCCAGCCTCACACACAAGTTGACCGCCATAACTGAAACCAAACATGTATCCATTGTTCATATCAAATCCGGCCACTTCCATTTCAAATAGATATGTGGTCAGTATATGGACAATTGGTTCAAATTGTGTCATTAAGCGGACATAATTTTCGTTTAATGTATAGCGTCTGTAGTCCATGCAAATTATGCAGCCACCTCGGTATTTATTTAGTTCTAAAATTTAATGAATTTTTATAAATAAATTACTAAAAAATAGAAATAGAAAATATCTCCAAAAAATTACTTTCAACTAGCAGTGGTACCCATGGTGTATCACAACTTTCTCTAAATCCATGTACTATGATTGCGAATTTTTCATCGGGATCACAAATCGTTGAATTAAGATTCACAAAATCATCTATGTTTAGTTCATTTTCGACGATGCCCTTTCTAAAATAACAGTTTAGTGACGGCACAAATATCTGACTTACAATCTTGTGAGATTTCGCCTTAAACGAAAAGATTATAAAGTTTTATTTTTTTAACAGGCATGCGACAAACTTTATGCCGACAGAAATAAGTAGTCATTTTTGGTTTATCAAAATTTCGTTAATGAAAATTCGATATTTTCCGAAAAAATCAAATGGAAATGATATTTAATTACAATTTTTAAGGGCAAATTGTGCGCCTACATATTTTTTGTAGTTTTGTGTAAATTTTAAGTATGTTTGATTGATGAATTAAATTGATATATTAGGCTCATTGAATCAATTTGTTTAACCTTGATTTTGAGATAGAAAAATGACTTAATCGTATGGTAGTGAAAATCTTGTATTGATGTGCGGATGATTTTTACATCCAGTATTTTCTAGTGTTAAGTAGGTACGTGTCATAGATTTGTTTCAACACTAACTCAACGTTATTAATAAGAGAGATGAATAAATTATTAAGATATTGAATAAAACTTAATCACTGACCTATAAGATATGCTAAATAAATGATCACCGCACAAAAATTGCAAAGTAGAGCAAAAATTAAAATAATAAGAAAAATACTCACTCATTGTAATATTTGAAAACAATATTTTTTGCATATTCAGATGCATTTCTAAAGTACTGCTGAGCTTCCATGAGCTGCATAAAAATTTGTGGTCTTTGACGGTATCGCTTACTATCATTTAATGAGCTCAATATTAACAAAACAAAAAATGGTATATACAAGGCGACCATTATATCCGACTGTTAACAATTATCTGAATTTTTACAGTTAAAACTGGTAGGTATTTATATAACCGAAATTTTTTAAGTTAAATTCGGTTTTATTTACTCATCACAATTTTTCAGATAGGTACGCACGAAAAAAATATCATTGGCGTCTTGTCTTGTGTGAACTGTGAACATTTCAAACATTTACAACGTTTTTTCCTTTCGAGTTTTCAATAATAATAAAATTTACTACTCAAAAAACATAATTTTTACATATTATTATGTATAATTCATTCCAGTTTTCTTTCAAAACTAACAAGAATTTTAATTACAATTTTTTGAGCGCGCATTTTATAAGCAACTTATTTCAAAATTCGTGTATTTGATATGAAATCGATTAAAAAATCTATTAATATATGGATGTGGCGTTGGATTAGTTGAAGGTTTTCTGTATTTAGTATAAACATAAACGTTTGAGGTCGTCATTTGGCATTTTTATCTAATTTTAATTGCATTACAGAGCCCTACATTATCGATAAATTCGATAAGTTTGGTGAAATTTCATTGTCCTATATATGGACACATTTCGTACGTGATTAACTTCTTTCTTCTAATGATCCATATTTTTTAAGAAAATCTTTTACATTAGAAAATAGAATAAGAAATGTGATCCTACACCTAAACCCTCCCTTAAAATTAAACAAATACGAACTTCAACCGAAAATCACTTTAGACAATCCAATTTTTTAGTTTCCCGTGGAATTATCATGTAAATATACCATTTTCTTATTGTTGTGTTTGATTGATCGTAATAATTACAGAAAATAAAGCGGAATTTTATTTCTATGTAAGAAATATAGCGAATTGTTGCTGACGTTACTGCATTTTCTGTACCTTCAGGTATGTATGTCGGATTAGGCATTATCGCATGTACCGCATATAAGACAGTATGTACGTACGTACATTATGTAGATTACATTATTTTAAAACTTTGCATAATATTGTTTGTTATACATAAATATGTTGTTGTGTTTATCCAACGAAAGTGCTAATAGAAATATTTGCATGCAAACCTTAAAATACTTAAGTTTCTACAGTCGAAGGATAGAATTGTAGATTATGTAAAAAAAAAATGTATTGGGTCAATGAAAAATTGGCTTCAAATTCAAAATACGGCAACTACAGGTGAAAATCGAATCAAATATATGTTAAATGTGACCACTAAGATCTTGTGTTGTGTGTGATCGTTAAGATGCTCAATTTTGTGTTTTGATAAGTTTACTGATATTAATTCTCTGGTGCAAAAAGGAAAAGAAATGATTATAACAATATTAAACGTGCCTTAATAGTCACAGGGATAGAGATTCGAAAAAACTAGGTTTCAATCTAACAAATTATCACTTTCCATATAATCATCGAAAAAAAGTGCTGCTCTTCATTTTAGAGGTGGATGGAATTGTCGACAAAATCTAGAGCATGGCACTCAATAGAATGTCTCAAAAATCTAGAAGAAAATAGCGATCTTCAGATCCTCAGATTGATTCAGAACAACTAAACTGCGTGTCTTTAATAGTAGCGTGAAATCAAACTTGGCTGATTTCAACTGCTGGTACCAGTTTTTAATAACAAATAGATTCAATCTTAATTTTTAATGCCAAATTGTTGAGGGTGAACCCATACTTAAGCGTAACAAAACTTTTAGAATCCTTAGGGCAATAAACATCTCAAAACTATGGTTAGAGAATCGAGATCCATGGACAAATAATAGAATCCAATTGAAGTCTATGCATAGATATTTGATTCGGAAATTTTTTGCATCCATATGCGCCAAGTCTAAGGTTAAAAGAAGAAAAATACTTAAAATGTCAAAATTTTAACAACAAAACCTTTGAAATGTTTTAATAAAACAAATCAACTGCAAATTCAACTTATCTTTCTTTATTTTAAACAAAGTTCATAAAAAATTGTTTTTTACACTCATTAGAGAGAGAACATCATATCAAATATGAGAAAGACTTAACCATTAATTTGTTTAACAATTTTTTTGCTGTTTTTTGTTTTTTTTTTAATTATTATAACTGTGTTAAAACAAAGTGTAGAGTGTTATATTGCTTTGGTCTAATTTCACCGTAATATGATTTTTTAAAATTTATTTTTTTTTTAATTGCACTACAAACATATTATTTAGACAAAATATAAAATTGATCATCAGAAATATAACGAAACAACAATAAAATAAATAGTCTTATTTCTAGAGAAAAAATTGCACATTTTGTAAAATACAAGAAAAAAGTTTAAATACAAAAAATTGATGAAAGAAAGAAAAAAAAAAGAAAAAAATTTCTAACAACAGTGGACATTTTGGCACCACCCTATATGTTCCTGATGAAATTTCGTTCATATGCACCATTACAGTTTTTCATTTTCAATCCATACTCTTATTAACAATTATAGTAATTATGTAATAGCTTAGGCGTAGAGTAGTAACAATTAAAGTAGATAATTTGTTCAGTTAAATAAAAATAAAAAAAAATTAATTGTGACTACAATGGTAAAAACACTGGGATTGGATTGGTTACCAACTGTATTGTTGAATATGACCTCTCGAAAAAAGTCTATCCTCAAACAGTCATTACGGAACAAAAAAATGTCTGTTGATTTGAGCAAATAGTATCGTCTTATTGATCGCATCGTCCTGTACAACACATTCAGTCATTTTCTTTGTGTAGTGCTGAGGTAATTGCTAATGCTCCGCCCGGTATAAATCGTACGAAATTATCACCAACCAGCGGTCCCATCGAATACAATCCTTTTGGTGTATTTAACACTTCGTTCGTGTATTTATCAACAGCAATCGGATTTGATTTACAATCAATTGGTTTTGTTGGATCCTCACCAAATTTCAGTGGTGTAGCATTTTCTTCGGATGGCATACGATACAGTTTTATATCGTCCGCAACACTATTTTGTGTGTGATTTGTAATTTTATTGCATTCACAGTGTTTGGCATAATTGTGACCACAGATTTTTTTATACTCATTACGACGACTCCATTCACAGAAATTTAAATGTTTACATTTTGTGCACAAATTTTTGATCCACGTTATCTTTCGACTCAGCATTGACCATTGTTCATCATTATCTTCAATGATTTTGCTAGTCGTCATTAAGCACTCATTTCGTCGTGATTCATGATCATGTTTTGTCGTCACATTTGATAGAAACCGTAAATCTGGACGAGATCCTATTAGTATTGCACAAAATGACACGTCCAATTGTTTTGTTTCGCCGGTTATAAGATGTTGTACGGTAACACGATGTGATCCAGCAGTTGATGTTGATGTTGAAACATCAATTATTGTATGTTCGGCAAGCGGTTTATACAGATCATATGTGACGGATGATTCTTTCATCATTTTGTGAACCTAAAATTAAAAATAGTGATCATTAAATATTGGAAAGTTTTTTTTTATCAAATTAATTTGGAATTTTCTGATGATTGTTTAGTTCTAGTACTGAATTGTGTTCTTCTATTCGTAAAATTTCGCTTTTATTTATTTATCGTATGGAATTATTAGCCAGGAGATTTACGTTATGAATAGTGGCTTCCTTTTTGATAGACCTTTCTTAGTACAGTAGAGGCCCCTGTCTTTGTACTTTTACATCATTTTAGTTGAAAACACTGTAACTGCCAAATTCCACAAATTCTCATACTTTAGATGTTTTTTTTTTCAAACATTTGAAATGTTTCCCTAGTTGAATCGACATTTTTTAGTAATTACTTATTCCTTAAAATGATCCTCCAGGCCTAGACCTACAGTTTTAAATGGAATCCAACCTACTTACTTTTTTTTTAAAAGAAATAACTGCAGAAGACTAGGATTTTCTCCTCCAAGAAAAACATTTATTTGGAGACGGTCAATTTTTCTTTTCTCTTTACCCATACTATTCTATTTATGCATTATTCCAGTTAACCTCCTGAATCCGATTATAGTACGCGTTGTACTGTGGTGGTACGTTATCAGGTCATAAAAAGCATCGAATGTTAACTGTTCGTAAGAACAAGGAGATACATAATTTGGAATCTTAAAAATATTTAGACCAAAATATGAAAGGAAATTTTATGGAAACCAATATCGAAGAAGTAGCACAAAAATTAGAACAAACAGTCACACACTTAAATGATTCCATATAATTTAATAAATGGAAGTACTTACTGCATGATATTCCGGATAAACATTTTCGGGTAACATTTTATCTAAACCGGCTGTTTTGTTTCGATAAACATGAATAACAGGCACTTGAGATGAACGGCAAATTGTTACTGCATCGGCAGCACTGAGTCCAGCCCCAACAACCAAGATAGGCTTAAGTTCTATACAATTAATGAATAAATAAAATAAAATCTAAGAAATTTTGTCATTGCTACTGTACTTGATCTTTCTCGCGACGTTAAATTTTCTAAGGCCACTTCAAGTTGCGGTAGTTCATGTTTTATCCATGATAAACCTAAATTTTCACCACGTAAACCTAATCGATTTGCTAGATCCGATGCACCATTAGCCAAGACAACATTCTTTGTTACATAAGCAAATGGTTTGCCGTTAGTTTTTGTTCTAAGAAATTTAAAAAAAAAGCCAAATAAAGTTAGAAACGATATAAATTTGGTTAATAGCAAAAAATAATTACCCATAAATTATCCATCGGGCATTTTTCAATTTCACATCTTTCGAATGTATTGGAACTATAGCCGTAACCGTTGAATCGCTAACAAAATATTTTTGCAAATCCATTTCGGATACGTAATTTTCATAATATTCTGCAACTCTTGATACAAGAGCTCGTGTCTGTACTTCCTTTGATACTTGTCGCTTAAGTGATAAATTCCTTCGTGGCAAAATAGTCGGTATTGTTAAATTGTCTATATTGTCCAATGTCCGATCATTGCCCTTATTTGTAATTTGTTCAAATCTTGTCGAATCATTATTAACTCTAAAATTAAGTTTGTTCTTTTCTTCAACTAATGCTAATTGTGACGTAATTTTACTACATTTACAACAAAGTGCACCATTTTCAGATTCATTATTATTTAACGGTGACATTTGATTCGATTGCTCTACGCAGATTTTCTCTTGTAATTCCGTACATTTTCTGCAATTTGTATGATTTTTGATTTTTTTGTTTGATTTGCTTGTTGCACGACTTAACATTCCTATTTGATGTGTAGTCTGTGTTTCTAACATTTGATTGTCTGTCAAATTATTTGGCGGATGTGATGCCTGCCATGCGATAAAATCAAGACCCGGCAATGACATCCATGCAGATAGTGATAGTGTTCGAAGATTTGGATCCATCCGATGCCATGAACCACCCGGTGGACCTTTACCAAGAACCACGTGATCAATCTAAAAATAAAAAAAAACTACAATTAGAACATTTTTAGATTTATCAATTAAAATTAAAATTCTAATTCAATGTCGTTTGATAGAAAATAGAACAATATTTTTATTCTTGTACTACTGGGTGTTCGTCGCGTCATGTTGGTGTACATTTTACAATGGAATTCTTATAATTATTCTCTTACAAACTCAATTATATTAACAAATGTGTCTCGCACATTTCTTTTAGTAAACATAATTGTGTTTGGCATTCTTTAGGTTTTTCAAGTGTATAGTGTAGTTCAGTAAAATAATCCTTTTTAGCCCAATCATAATAGTTTTGGAACGCCCTACTAACAAAGTGGGTTTATGTAGTGGCGACATTATACACACACTAAGAACTCAAAAATGACAGGACTAAGATTAAAGGAATTTTCAATATATTAAAATACTGTTGGGCCACCCTAATTTTATATGTTTTTTAAAATTGATACAATAAAATGACAAAATTTTGTATTTGGACCCGAAACTTTTTATTAAATTCAAATAAAAACAATGCTAAATGTCATCGAACCGAATAGGAGATAGAATTTTAAAAAGCTCTTAGTACTTAATTTTCAAAAAACATTTCACATTACACAACACACGTTATGTTGCTTGGGAAAAGAGCATAAAACAGAATCACTCAAAATTTATACACGAAATAATTTGTTAAACATACAAATTCATCTCGATTTTTATTTTTAGAAAATGCTATTCGTCACGTTCTCCGTGTTTTAGTTTTTTTATATGAATTTTATTAGCCAATTTAAAAAAAAAACATTGTTTTTTATTTCAATTCAAAATAGAAATTAGACATTTGGCGATATTCTTCGACTACTCTCATTAGACAAAAAAATACACAAAACTTTTTATGAAAACAAAATATGTCTCATAATGTTGTTGTGATGGTGGCATCTTTACCTACATTTAAAATTTTAAACATTAAAAAAAAAAAATCTTTTGTAAAATGTTTTTTTGTTGTGAAATTTTCTTTATAGAACGTGCCTTCGAATTTGGCAGACAACTATTGTCGTTTGATTATTAATTGTTTTGGAATATGGCCAATTATAAGTTTTTGAATAAAATTTTCTTGTATATTCAACGATATCGTACCCAAATAGTTAGAAGATATTAAAATTTATAACTAGGTAGATGCAATTTAAATTTCCGAGTCAATGACAGATATTTTTTCTAAGAACATTGCAAATTTTGACCTTTCTTACACATTCTATATTACGAACAACAAAAAAGTCGTCAAGGTTGTCATGAATGTATTACTGCATTGCATTGCATGTCATTATATAATTTTAATATCGATTTAATTACTTTAATTTATTAATAATAATAAAAAAAAAATAATTGAAATAATTACAACAAACATTAAAAATCATTCAACATTCAAACAAAACAAGCTGCAGAGACGTCATTTGGCTAATAACTGGGGAAGACACAATTTGCTGCTAAAGTCAGTCGGAAGTCAGAAGAGACTAAGAAACTAAGAAACTTTAGAAACCATGTATAGTGGTGATCAGTAACATAAATATCGTCATAATGGCTTAAATCACGACATCAAAAATAAATCAAGAATTATTTTCTCTATCTTAATTTAGATAATAACCAGTAAAGAAGCAAAAATTGGCTACGCCGATTATAATATACCCGTATGAGTACTTGTTTATTATTTACAACTTTGTACATGTCTATTTT
>JANSTT010000005.1:79237-98033 GCA_026745375.1 Platyura marginata
TTTTGAAAGATGTCGCTGTTAAAGTTTACAATCTTTTTCTATGTATTTTAGTAAAATTTCGAATTGATAGATGTCCTATCATTCAAATTCCTTCTAAAAATTTCCTGCTAAAATATTAAGCAGACATTACGCAAAATCGACATACTGATCACATATACACCATGCTTATTCCCAACCAGAAGCTTTTAGGTTTTTTTTGTGTGTGCTAATTTTCTCTCTTTTAATTTAATTCAGAAATGCATGCAGTGTAGGGTTAATTATATATAAGTAATAGTGACAGCTCTTCTAATTCAACGGTAATTTTAAATGGGATAACTGTATATAATGTATGTAGGTACACACATACACATACCAAACACACAAGTTGAAATATAAGCGTATTGCTAGTGTAAACGTAGACGTAATTATAATTCAATAGCTATTCAATAAGAACCGAGCATTATTATTTTTTTTTTTTTGTTACCACCAAAAACTTTCACTTTTAGTCCTAAAAGCATCTTAATGACTCTAACACACACAATCCTAATTTAATTATTAAAATCCGCATCTTCGGTAACCAAAAGCTTTCAATGGAACTATTATAACACAATAGCGCTACCCCAATTAGGAATGCATCAACATATTACGTATATACCTATCACATATACATACATACATACATACTTATTATATACAATCTATATATGGATGTAGGTACATATTCTTAGAGGAAATTCTATTATGTACTTAATAAAATTACAAATTTTGCTTTTTTGTTTTTATTTTTTAAGTATAAACTGAAATGACTGAATATTAAGATTATTCATTTTCAAGTAATATACGCCTCTATGGCAACAAACGCGTTATAAATAATATATTATTAAACATTTAACTTAAAAGCTAAAAGCTTTTGAACGACACGTGAGAAAATGTAAAATATTGCAATGCAACGTGACATTAAAATTGAACTAGTAAAGCCTGTTAGGGATATATAAAGCTTTGTATAAAATGAATAATGGCTCTTCGTATATTTCTATTTATCTTGTTTTTAGTTAGGTTTATCCTCTTCCAAAAAAGTATTCAAAACGAAAACGTTTATGCTGCATATAATACCCTACTTATGTATGTATGTATGTATGTATTTATATATGGATAAATATAAAGGTAGGAGAGGTAACCCTAAAATTTTAATTAATATATTTATGTATGTGAATTATTATTCTGTATACCTTTGACCTACATTACTTATACAAAACATCCTTTAAATATAAAATAATTTCAATGAAAAAAAAAAAAAAAAAAATTGATTATATGACTCATCTTATATATTTATGAGTAGCGAAAATATGGGGGACGTTTTTTTTTTTTGGTTGTGGTTGTAATTTCTATGGTTATTACGGCTAATTATCTAATGAGATTTGATTTTTCAATGAAAAACTTTCACGATACGCCACTGTTAACAAAAAAAAAAAAAATACATACAGTGCAAACTCGATAACTCGAATTCCTCCATAACTCGAATTCCTCTATAAGTCGAAGCATTTAAAATGAAAACCTCTGTAACTCGAATTTTTCTACCTTAGGATTTGACCAAAGAACCTCTATAACTCAAAGTATTTACTACAAAACCTCTACAACTCGAAGCCGCAATACAAAAAAGAATCTTTATGATATGTTTTGCCCGTTCTAACCTTTATGCTAGTCGATTTTCGCTCATATAGCTGTGAGTCTCGGCTATGAATGTGATTACGGTCAATTCTAAATTTACAAAAACTTTTTTTAGTTTCAAAGTGAATAGGAAGAATCTCTATAACTCGAACTTTTTCTTTTTTCACCTCTATAAGTCGAACCTCTGTAATTCAAAATCCTCGATAACTCGAATTTTTTTTATTCCCCTTCAACTTCGAGTTATCGAGGTTGCACTGTAATTATATAATATCGTTCGGTGTCAATGCATTATTACGTAACTACAAAAAAATCAAAATTTGTGTTTTTATTCAATTATTTGGGTAGATATTCCTATATCCAACGCCATCTTGAAAATACCAGGCGGTGCTGTAGAAACGATGACGTATTCGTTTTAGGGATAAATATTGAATTTTATATAGTACAATAGGGTTAGACGTTCCTGAAATATTCCTCTATCATTTGGTTAAAGTTCCATAAGAATCCCGTAGAAAAATCTGGCGAAAATTAAGAAAAACTTTTTTTTTTTGTAAGCTTTTTTTCGTTGTTAGACCAATTTCAAAAAATATCTCAAAAACTACTGAACAATTTTTAAGTTCAGATGAATTTTTTATAATATCTTTAAGCCGCACACTGAGGCTATACTTTTTTATTAGAAAAATATTTTTTTAATTTTTCTGATATTGCGGTTTCCATGGAAATCAATAATAAATTCAAGCGCGGTACGCGGTAAAATAGAACATGCAGCGTTCACAAAATAGAACTCCTCCACACTGACCGCGCTAGTGTACGGTACTAAATACATTTTACTGTGTTGTATTGAATCGCCACCGCCAACGCCACCACCTCAGTGTGCGTCAGGCTTAAAACTTCAAATGGTGATTCTGAAAAACAATGTTTTTTCACATAGAACCTTTAACTATAAACAATAAGATGACGATATTTAGACGTGTTTTCTGCATTCGTTTTTTCATTCGCCTGTAAAATTAGCAAAACTGTAGTTACGTACTAATGCATTGACACCGACAATATATGTCTTGTGTCTTAACGGGCATTTTCAATCCTAGAAGTGGGTTTTGCCCGACTTAACAATTCTCCTCCAGTGTGGGCGGTCCTCGACTATCCTTCTCTTGTTAGTTATACCCGTACTGGATAAATCCGCATCAAAACCTTCTATCAACTTTTTCCTCGGTGCTCTTTGTTCGTAAACACTCCAACATAGTAATTCTCCATGCATGCCCTAAGTATCTGAGTCTCGGACTGCTTTTAGGGCCCCAATAATATTACCTCTTCCGAAGATATTCCTCGACTCGTTGTTTCGTATTCGCCATATATTATTTTCTACGATGGGGGTCCACAAATCGCTATGTTAAAAGTACTAAGCTTATTTTCTTGGCGTACTTTTAACGCTTATGTTTCACTTCCGTATAGAATCACTGGGCGTACTATTGTTTTTTAAATTCTGTATTTAGTTTGCCGATTCAATAATGTACTTCTGAACAGATATTTGAGCGCATAGAAACACTTCTTTCCTTAAATAATTCGCATATTTATTTCCTCTTCCAAACCGTTTCCGGCATTTACTATTAATCCAAGCCAAGGTACTTAAAGGATTGTACATGGACACTGCACAGGTTCGAAGTTATGCTGGTCAATGGCTAAATTTTGTCCTGTATGGAAGCCATGTGTTCGATCAAGGGTAAGACATTTTGTCTTTTCCTCGTTAACTCTTAGTCCAATTCTATGAAGTTTTCTTTAACTGTTATATAGGATTCCTCTACCAATCAAATTCACATGCCAGTACTTGCTTTAATCCACTAAATATCGTTTCTCTCCAGTTGATAGAGAGTCCTCTTATTACTTTTTCCAGCGCTAAGTTAAAGATTATTATTGATAGGCATATAATATATATGTATGTGTATATGTTTGTATATAGACCGATTGAAAAACATTCGTTTCGGTGTGCACACGATACGGTACCTAACCTTTTTCCAAAAGAACCTTTTTTGGCGATTTGGATTTTCTACAAAATTTTTAAATCAAATTACCATGAAAGCTTCATTGTCACTAATTGCTTGCTAATAGTTCTACCTTCAACCCTTCGATTAAATGAAATTGATGGGGAAAACTCCTACATTCAAACCACACTCTCTATACATGGATCCATTGTATGTATATGTACCGAAATTTGTTTTATGCAATCTAATTAAAATTAATTTTCCATCAGATTACTATCTTTTTAAGTGGCGGCATCCATTGTGTGAAAATACGGTAACCTACAACGGAAATAGAACTAGACTGAAATATTCATAAAAACTGGTTTGTTTGGCTCTTGCTCTGCTAAGGACTTATTCTCAAGGATTGGTTGGTTCATCGGTAACAGACACACAAATCTTCTGAAATCGAGGAAACTAATAAGTACAACACGCATAACAATAGGCTACTGGTGTTCTCATTGATAATGAATTATAGTAAATAAGCTAACTGAGCTAGAGGCTTATTGAAAACATGTTTTTTCGAGCGTTTATTTTTATTTTTCTTTATTTTTGTTAACATTCTATTTGGGAAGCGCAAGCGGTGTTAACCGCTGTTGTATAGTTTTCACATTTCAACCTAAACTATTTTCGCTTGCTGGAAAATGCCTGTGTCACACAGTTTTAGTATAGA
Source organism: Platyura marginata (assembly GCA_026745375.1). Lineage (NCBI taxonomy): Eukaryota > Metazoa > Arthropoda > Insecta > Diptera > Keroplatidae > Platyura > Platyura marginata. The sequence goes on from JANSTT010000005.1 coordinate 83,570, forward strand.
ATTTAATTTTGTTAAAGTGCTCTAATATGATATCTAAGCTGATAAAAAAAAAATATCTTCCAGAGTACACAGACGCTATCTATATTATTGCGAACATAGTAATTACAATTATCTTCGAATGGGAAGATTATGGATTTCTTTCTTTTTGTTTTTCAACTTCACTCACACATTTTTACAAAAACTTTACTGCACACAAATGCCAAAGGGGATTGTATTTAATTTTCCATGAAGGGGGTTTCTATGGTAAAATTTCACCAATGATAAGACAACAAAAAAAAAAATAGTTATGATATTGATTTTCCATTCGAAAAATGTAACAAAAGAGTCTTTTTGCGTAGTGCATGGATTTATTAGTAATATGATGGATGTGAATTACCTCAAACAACTAGCTGGAAGCTTATCATTCACATAGAAAATATTTCGGTTCCTTTCTATCATCAATCTGTCAAAATTTATATATAAAAGAGGCCACAATAATACAATTATGAATTTCTTACGGTCAATTTCTTCACCGAGTACTAAAGTGGGCTTAATACCCGGTCCAGTTAGTCCAGGTACTATCTCTAATACTCGGTCGGTACCAACAAAAAGTTAGTACTTGTGCATTTCTTCACATCACTAGTACCAGAGCTAAATTAAGCAACCCGTACCAACGATAAAACTGGTCTAATACCGATTTTGATACTATTTTGACATTTCAAATGAAATGTTATTGTAAATTATAATAATATAGGTGTAATATTTGTGAAATTTATAATATTAGTGAAATTTAGTGAAAAATAATTTAAAATTCCGAAACAAGGAAAACGTGATAACATGCCAATAAAAAAGTCTCGCTGCCCCAATTGGAGCCAGCAAAACTCAGACATATTATGTAACTTGGTGAGCTTGGGTTAAAATCCATATTAAGTATTCGCACAAATGGTGCTATGAATGATATCGCCCCCAAAAATCAAATCCATTTTTTAATTATACAAATCGCGTACTAACTAGATGCGGTGAAGAAATCAAATTGGCTTAGTTCAGGTATTAACGTCGCTAGACTGTCGATTTCGAGGGTCCAGCTAATACCAAGTACTAGCTAATATAGTACTCGGTACCATAGTCGGTAGATTATCGCCGTTAGTACTTGGTGAAGAAATGACTTGATACCAATTTGAGTACCAACTTTTGGTCTAACACTAGCGCTAGTACTCAGTGAAGAAAATGGCCGTTAGTAAAAAGAACAAGAAATTCGCTATGTGACAATCCAATTCTTAAGTCACCTGATGTTTAGCTTCTTGATTACGGTTGTTCAATTAAATTGTATTACCAATATGGTTTGTGGGGCGCGCTGTGGTTGTTTAATTTTGATGTACATGTACATACATATATGGTCAACTTACTCTATGAATGATATATTATGGTTAGCAACGACCGCAGCATTAGATCAGATCTTAGACAGAGATGCAGCAGTATGGGGGTGCGGGGGTGTATCAAAATTCGCCATTTTCAGCCTTTCAACTGTTAAAAAAAACTCATAGAAATATAATTTCTATGTTGGCAGTAAAAAAAAAAAAATCTTGCTAACTTCATTTGTTCTCTTAAAAACTTTAATTCTAATACTTTTTCCTTTAACTTAAAAAAACTGTTTTCATATACCGACAATACATACATAAGTAAATATATTTTTTTATTTTTTTTTTTTATTATTATTATAATATTCATAAGCACAGCAAATGGAAGACTTTTAAGTTTGAACAAAACTTAGCCACACATAATATAAAAATTGCCGTATAGAATGGGAGGCTTTCATAGTCGAACGATTTCTTATATTTGTTTGAAAACTTAATGTACCGTAACCGAAAAGGCCAAACAGTACCTACTGTGATAAAAGAAAATCCGACAACTTTTATTATTATTTTTTTAATTAGATATATTGTTGAAGATGAAAATATGGTTGATAAAAGTTTGTTTAATGTGGTTAATTTGTGACGCAAACAACAATAACAACAACAACAACAACAACAGCAACAGAAATCTGGTCAACAACAAACATAAATAAATAAAATAAAATATAAAAAAAAATTATGTAGAAATGTAGATATCAAAGCTGATTATTTAGTTATATGTATATTATGTATGTATGTATGTATATACGGGTATGTGTATGAGCGTATCATAACTATAATATGGAATTTGTAACTCCCCCTTAATATTTACCGCAGAAAATAATTGTTATCATAATTCCATGTATTTGTTATATGAAATTTTAGGTCAAAATTACCATTTCTGTCCGTCACTGATCAAGGTTCCACCTGAACGGCTAAAACTAGATTGGATGGCCGTTTATTATGTCCCATCAGGATACATATAGGAAGATCTTCATTGTTTTTTTTGGGTAAAACGAACAACGTTTGGGGAAGGTTTAATGGATAAAATGTTACTGAGTGTGTATACAGTGAACCCTGCTATAACACAGTTAATTCGTACCGCGTTATAGGAAACCCAGAATTAGTACAAATCACAGTAATTCGTACCGTGTTATACGAATATCATATACCGTGTAATATGGAAGCCGCTTTAAACTTATAATTAATACAAATCACAGTAATTCGTACCGCATTGTATGGAAACCGTATACCGTGTAATATGAAAACCGCATTGTAAGAAACTTAGTTATTAAATGGAAAATCACAGAAATAAGTGAATAGTAAATTATAACTAAAAAGTTCCAAACTCAACCCCTTAAAGCTCTGCAATCAATTTATATTCTTTTCATATATGCATTTTTCTAAATATTTAACATTTTCAACGTATGATAACTCCATACGTGTAAAAAATAGTCAGTTCAACTGACTATAGTTTTTTTGTTCATTAGTAATTATGCCCAATTGTATATATTGTAGTCAGAGTCATCCGATCTATTTAACATTTCTATACTAATTTTTTATATGAATAATTTTTTTCGTTTTACACGGTTTCGATATTCAGTATGAATAAGTTGACAAAGATGTGTCAGCAAAGTAAATGTTGATCCGGGATTTCGCAACATTTCTATACTCATTTTTTATACGAATAATTTGTCTCGTTTTACACGGTTTCGATATTTACTATAAAGAAGTTGACAAAGATCTTTCAGCAAATGTTGATCTAGGATTTCGCAAGATTTCTATATTTATTTTTTAAAATGCGTACTTTATCTCGTTTTACACGGTTTCGATATTTAAACAATTATTCATTAGACGTATCTATACCGTGTAAATCGAGGTTTTTTTTTTTAAATTTATAAACTCTAATATCATACCAAATACATCCTGACATACATTTTTTTTTTGCCCCGTATAGCAAAATTGTCTACAATTTACCCTTCCTGTACATTGTACGTACAATTTCAAGATAATCATTGCATTATAATTGCCTTTAATGTGCTTTGCAAGCAAACGTGTCCGATGGGCGTTATTGACACCGTCAATGTCTCCTTATGCACACTGTAGGTAATTTGATGAACAATTTGTAGATAATTTTGTGAGCAAATTCATTGAGTATACAAAATCTTGTACCTTTATACAACATCAAATGGTCCATATAATAAAAAAAATGTTTTCCCCCAAAAATGTTTTTCATATTATAGTTTTCCAATATTTGCCGGAGTGCAAATCCTTTGGTTCATTATTTACATTTAAATCGCTTTGCCGAGTAGCTGAAAATTTGATATTTTACATCTAAACAGAACATAATAAACCAAATATGTATTTCCCAACAATAAATATTTTTTTTTTATTGTTATTTCCATCTTGAAACATTCAATCCTATCGTCAATTATTTTGTTTTGTTTTGTTGTTTTTTTTTTTTTGGTTTTTTTTTTTGTATAAAGAATATTACACCAAATGCTACAATACTCGTCACCATAACCAATATTTTCCGAAAATATCTAATAAACATTTTTCATGGGAAAATATGAAATTTCTATTATTTTCTCTTTTCCATTCTCTCTCTCTTGTTTTGATGCTTTCTCATATCGGTTAATATCCATTGAAGTGAATTCAATTCTCAAGCGATGTGTGATGCAGAGAGAGAGGGCCGCGCGCAAAAAACAAAAATACACGCAATCAAAGTGACAAAATCTCTGCCAGCCAGTCTATTCTGTTTAGTAGGTAGATATCTGTACATATATAAAATACAAAATGATTTGATATTTGAAAATAAATAGGGGGGCCGGGAGGGTGATGTACGACACATAGTCACAAAAATTTACAAAGAACTTTTTTTACATCCATATCGATAGACATATACATACAATGAAATCTATACTCATACACACAGGCTCAGTTACACAAATCCGGAAAATATGGTTGAACCGGATATAGTTTTTGTATGGCGAAAACGTTCCTTTTACATATATGGGAATGGGAATGGGAGAAGTTTTTATTCACATTTTAAAATAGTAGAAAACATAATATTTGATAACAAATTTTGAATGGTAGATAAAATATATATGTAGGGGTAAGTGGAGAGGGGAGTTTGTCAATTCTAACATTAAAACAAGTTTTGGTTAATTCTGTAGTTGGAGATGGGATTTCCTATATATTTATCTGATGTAATATTTTGCTCCATATTGCCTATGATCTCTAGCCAAGTACGAATTATTCTTTATTTATTTATAAAAATCAGCCCCATAACTCCTATTGGCAGCTCAGCATTCTATAGAACAAGGGCGAGACACCTGGGGGCCTTCAGATTTGAATATCTAGAGGACCTACGAGAGCTGAACCTCTACCGCATACTGGAGTTCGTAGAAAGATGAAAATTTGGCAGTTTATCAAATAGAAGTAGACCTAGAGTAAGATCTCTATTATTTTTGGAGTAAATAGGACAAGGATAAGGCGTATATAGCTCCATATAATAATATCGTCGTGTTGTTCTGTACGAAGGGGAATATCGGTGCGTAAGCTCACAAATGATTTAAGAGGACTTTTGGGTGAAATTATTTTTAACTGCATTTTCCAAGCCTTTATAACATGTTACCTGCCTGGTGTACAGTTTTTGTAAGGGAGTAATCAATAATTGCGACTCGAGACGCTGTTGAGAGTGCGACCTCCCTATTTACGGACTACCACTTCGAAACGCACTTAACACATTTGTGAGTTTAACCATCGATATAATCTTCACAAGTCGATTAAACCCGAAAATCTAATATAGACGAACGAAGGTCAACCAGATAATTTACGAAGGGGCCCATAAATTTCGTTAGCCTACAGGTCCCCACAAGGCTTAATGCGGCACTTGTCGAATTATAGCTTCCTTCTCAATATAGTTGGTATAAATGAAGTGGTTAATGATTGCTGGAAGAATTCTAATCATAAAGAGGGGAAAGTGTCTGACCAATCAGTCATTAGTGAACTGAACAACTGAATAACTTCATTAAGTGAAAGATAGCTTAGTAAATCATGTAAATACTGGGTTGGGGAATATACCCAGTACATTGTTATTTCAGTACCCTTCCTAGTGTAGACTCGTATAGAGTAACACCTCTCTATTGAGACGGAGTGTCATTTGGGTAAAAAACTCAAGAAAATTATTTGTCTCTAGTAGTTTTGGGATCTCTCCATTTTCAGGCATTTTCTAGTAAATCACAAACATGGATAAAATCAAATCTTCAGGTCCGTCAAAGAAAATATGGAACTGGATAGTGGATACACATACACTTCGAAAACCGTTGGAGTGGAATCCCAGAAAAAAGTGGCAAGTCACCATACTAGACCCGAAGCTAAAGAAGTAGGTAGCCGGTTGCAGTGTTCCCAGGTGAAAGATAATTACGTTTTATCCTCGAAAATGTTGGAGGTAACCAGAAAATTTAGGAGATAATTTCTAATTTCAGTCTATATCACACAACTCTATTCGGAGTGTAATTATAATGTTTTTTTTTATAAATAATAAATCTATTGTCACTTCGAAGACATTGAACGCACTCATCTTGATCATGTAGAAAAACGTAACGTAAATGCCAATATGAGCCGCAGCGTTGCCAACAATACTCATTTCCCAGGAGATCTACTAATTTTTGAAATCATCCACTGGTTTTTGAAGTCATTTTCTGGGCTACTGGTTTTGGCCCAAATCTATTGGGCTTTTTTAATTAAAATTTTTATCTACTGGTTAGAAAATTAAATGTTCATTCTCAGACTCATTCGTTTTGGCTTAAATGTAACCATTGTAACCACTGCAAGTATGTAATTTTGACAAATGTTAAAAGTAAAATTTAAAAATTTGACTTGGCAACACTGGCCGGTAGCAAAAATTTTGTAATGAATACAAGAAAATGGCGGCCTTTTTGTAGATAAAGGCCTATGGCTTGTGGAACGTAAAAATAGCCTAATGATGATTAATAATGTTCTCTAGAGAGTGAGAGAGAGAGAGTGCGCGTAAACTATTTAAATTCAAGAGAAAGTGCTGCGTTCAATTCAAAAACTTATTTTCCAAAACTCAATAACAATTCCACAAAATAAACAAAGAAATTAGAATTTTTCTTTTATTTTCATACATTTTCTTTCTCTTCTGTATTTTTCTTATATTGAAGAAGAATTAAGTTTTATTTCTTTGCCTAATATTTTTAGCTGGTGGTTATTTATACTTTCACGTACTGTGACATCACTTTATTTACCTTTTTCGTTGTTTGCGTTTTGTAAATATTGTATGTATTTAGGAACAAGAATTGTTCTCCTCGATTTGACATTACATTAGGAAAGAAAAAAAAAAAGCTTATAATGCGTTTGTACTATTTAAACTTGAACTGAAGCAAACATTATTTGCGATGTTGGCATTCACTAAGTAGTTCTTGAGATATGATTGTATACATATGGATGAATGTACGTCTTTTTATTTTTTTGCCAAAATAAATATGAAAATGATTGATTGTAACAATAAAAATCGTTCCCATAATATAACATCACTAACAATACAGCAGTATGCAAATTAGGCAACAACAAAAAAAAAGAAAATCAAAATGTGTTTTTTTGTTGTGTATTAGCAATCGGATAGCTTTTAAAAGAAATCATATTTAATAATAATTAAGCAAGTAAGCTTAAAGCTTTCTGATCGATATTACAGCAACATTGAAATTGCTTTTTGGGTAATAAATGGTCCATGTCGACGTCGATGATAATATAACAACTATACGATCCAACTATTATACTCGTATTACGAAAATTGTGTGGGTGTCAGTGCTACATTGGAATTATTTTATAACATCCGAAGCTCAACCCCCGCCCGTTAGATGCTTATTGAAAATGTCACCAGGCTCCTTATATTGAAACAAATCTTATCAATTTGGGAACGTTGATAAGACTTAAAAATAAAAGACGATCCGGAATTTATCATGATATTTATCAGAGTGTGGTCATTAAATGAGGTACAATTTCGAGAAACTATATGGAGATTATGTAGGAATTACTTTCCTTTTTTTTGTTTTGATTAGTAGGAGTTTACCCAGAAAAAGTACCTACCATACATTTTAATAATACATAATCTATTGTAATCTAATCTTCAATCGTCAATCGATGCCTACCAAGGATAAATATAACTTCCACTATTATTCTAGATCTGTAAATTCTATATCAAGCAAGAAGATCAATATAGACATCTGTACCGCTATTCCGGTTGGATAAAATATCCCATTTCATAGTGAGAAAAAATATATCATCGAACCGGAATCGGGTTATACTGGTAATTGTAAATTAATTAATTAGCCGAACTATTTGATGGTATGTACAAACAGCATGCGAGAATTGACCCATTTTTCAATTGAAAATCGAAATTTACATATTGTCAGTATTTAATGGCCTGTCCAGACAGTGTTAAAAGTGTGTTCCAATGAGCGTACTCTCGAAGCAATCATAAGAAAATTCACGAAAAGTTCATAAAGCTGAACAAAATCCGTAGGTGTTGGGACATAAAATGAAGCATGGGAATGATATTGCAGACGCATCAGAAAGAGAAGGCTATAGTTTCAAGGATAATTAGTATATCGAAGGTTATTTAAGAAAAGGCTTAATTTTTTCAAAAATAGTTTTTTTATGAAATCTGGTAATTTGAGATATTTTACACTATCTGGCAATACTATTTTATTAAATTTCACGAAAAAATATGGATTTTCCCTGCTTTTTAAATATCTCTTCATGTAAATTTAGTTTTTTCTCTCTCTATCTCTCTATTGAAAAATAAGGGTTGGGGGGGCCGTTATACAAATAACCATCGATACGTTTTTATTCTCTTCACAGAAACGCAACATTCAGAGAGCATCAAAACAACGGGATACATCGAAAAATTCTAATGCATACTCAAGTGAGCTCTGGAAAACTGTCAGAATGACTGCAACCGTTATGTATGCGGGGTGTTTTTAAGTAAAAAGAGGTAATAGGGAATAATATTCGATATGTCAAAAATTCGATATGAATATTTTTTGGCTTTCAGTTCTCTATTTCCAACTACTTTCAAGATGTTGTAGCCATCTATCATGAAAATTGCATTATATTTCCTAAAATACCGGAGTTACGACCAATAAAGTCTAAACGGTTTTTGTAGATAATAAAAGGATTAATTTTGCATGTTCAGTAAGTTACTTTAAAGCTAAAATAGATTCCGAAATATTGACAGTCAACCATATAATTAGAGAATAACAAAAAGACGAGTCCTAATAAATGGAATGGTGTTGGTTTAGCGCGGATCGATGAAGTACAAAAATCACATACAAAATGTAAGCGCATCTCAAAAAAACCTATCTACCCTATTTTAGTTTTTATTTACTGTAACCTTATCGACCCGGCTTTCAAATAGCAAAGGTATGCTCAAACTTTTACTGGTACATATATGTACGGATCCGGATCGAAAGGGTTAAATAATATTGCAACTCTTTACTCATCATTGACTGTCGACTGTACTATTTCGAAGAAGCTAATAAATACAACACGCATAACAATAGGGGGTACTGGTGTTTTCATTGCTTTATAAATACATTATGTGTAATGAATTAACTATGGTAACTAAGCTAATTGACTTCCTGACAGACCATTACAGGCTTAAGGGACACCTAAAGAAGATGGGTCTGGAAGAAAGCGATGCAGGTTCTGTGAAGAAACAGATGAAACCCCAATACATCTCATCACGGAATGCGGAGCACTCATCCACAAGAGATCACCTGAGGGAGTACTGCTAAGCCGAGAGGGACCTTCCATCCCTAAAACCACTCAAGATCTTAAAATTCCTAAAGGAAACTGGACTAGAGGAGGTACTCTAGATAGCATGAAGATAGTAGTAACAAGGGGGGCACAATAGATCTAAATAGGTCGAGGCGCATCAATCACCGCCAACCCAATACTCAAGTTAACTGACCCAGAGGCCTATTAAAAACATTTTTTTTTGTCGGAGGTGAATTTCAGTGTTTTTTTTCCTTATTTTTGTTAATATTTTGGGCGACTATACTAAAATTAAAAGAAATATTCAATTTCTTGTAAAATTTGTGTACGATCGACGCGTAAATTGTGTGAGTGGCGCTTGTGAAGCTCGAGAATTGTTAAACGCTAATATAAATTATGGTTTTAGTTACTACAAAATTCTATAATTAAAGTTAAGCTAGGCCAGATTTATGCATAATCAACTATTAAAATGTTTATAAAACTAATTGTCGTTAATTTGAACGAGATTTCCATATTTTTACATGAACGACAATTTTCACTATAATCAAAATGATTTAATTAATAAAAATGATTAATCAATTTGAAAATTACGAATAAACTTTTCCATCGTTAAAATTTTAAGTGTGTCGTCTCTCTGTATAAATACACATTTAATCTATAGAAAAAGCTTCCTCTCAATGTACATATGTACTGTATATGTATAATTGTATATACTCTTATATACATTGTTCAATATAATGGGGATGCATAATAATCAGAAAAATTCTTTTGTTGATAAAAATAAGTCCATAAAATTGTAATAAAATAAAAAGCTGAATTAAAATTGCATGTGGTAGATAGAGATACCTAATCATTTATGCTATTCGGTTGGTGAAAATTGTCAAGATTATTTATAGCATCCTATAGAGACTTCTATATGCAAACTTAAAAGGACTCCTACTATATATTTGTACGTACATCGTACACATCAAGACAAATTCCTATTTTAGGTCAAACATTATTGGTGAAGTTATTAATAGTTAATTTTTCATCAGGTGAACCAGACCTTAATTATTACAATTGAACCGATTCACCCAATCCAATTTCTATAATTTAGTAACAAAAATAGTGCCGGCAATGTTTAGAACTAATTACTTAATTTAAAATATGTTTAGAAATTTATTGTTATATTTGATACTCACCTTACAATCCCTGCATCCATGTTTGATTGAATAAAGTTGTCTACAGTCATATCTAACAAGAATTTCATTAAGTTCACATGTAATTCTACTTGCTAGTGAATCAGCATCTTGTAAATCGGTTAAAGTTCTTAGACAATCCGAACCACCTTTGTACACATTCGCCAGTCCATCATTATTAATTGCACTAAGAGCAGTTCGTTCGCAGCAATGTCTTAAACGTAATGATCGTAATTTGGTCGCTATGTCACGTGATGATTTTTTACATATTTGTGCAGGACTCTCCTCATTATCGCCAAAATAGTCAAGGCACTGTTGTTTTTCATTAAACCGATTCCCCATTTTTATGTTATTATCTTTCATATAGTTGAGGTCTTTATCGCATGCTGGTGGACATACCGGTGGTCCAGGACCTTCGTTTACTAAGGTCACCGGCAGTGTACCAGCTGAGCATTGACCCTAAAATGGAAATGTATAAAATTAGTAACGATCGTTGAAAACAAAAAAAATGTTATTTGACAAAAATTTCCGCACAAAAGATGAGTAACTGAGTAGAGAGAAAGAGACGACGCTAAATACCCTCTAGTGGTCTAGTAGTTTAATATGGCCGGGTTAAAATTTAGTTGAAAATTATCTTAGAATATTTTATCTCACGCAATTTAGTTCACAAATCTTTTATCTCAGCATCATTTATCTCCGAGATATTTTATCTAACTGTCAATTTTTCCATTTATCTTTCGGACAATTTATCTTCTGAATAGATTATACGTTATGTCTCGACTATTTTCGCAGTAGCCCTATCTGCAAGCTAAGACATCCGATGAGGAGAGTAACACTACGACTATAAAATCGATGCTCTTCCACAGCCTGGCTATTTGGAAAAAATGAATTATCCGAAGAGATAAAAAGGAGTTATGAGGGGTATACAGCTGTGTTGAGCCATTCGGCATTCTAGGAGACCACCTTAGGATATATTGTGGCTGCCATTCCATGGTCTCACAGATTATATGTATTCCGCTCTATACGATGTATACTATTTATGAATTTTAGTCAGTGAGATTGTTTATTTTAGTGAATCAGTAAACCGTAGACACTATGACATAGAACTTTTACTTCTACACTTCTTTATCAAAATATCAACTCCAATACCAAGTGATTGATTTGACATTATGTCATAGGAACCGATGCGGTTCTGTTTGGCCACTGGAGGAACTCTTTAAATAAATTTAAATGACAAAATTCTAAAATCAAAATAAAGGAGAGAAGAAGAAACATTTACTTTATCAAAAAGAGTAATCTATTTCTTGTGCTTTCACATATAAATACTGAAAAGGAAGAAACTAAAATGGATGCGGAGTAAGTGTGAATACACCTATATATATATATATATATACCATTTTCTTACGTTAGTTTAGTCCTTTTTTTCATCTTAAACTTAAAGACATAATTTCAAAAGCAAGTTTGGATAGTATAGAAGAAGCTGAGAGAAAAATCTCTTTCAAAATATTTGAACAAATAGAGCGTCTTTACTACAGAGTGTAGATAGATAGATAGGTAGGTAGGTAGGTAGGTAGGTAGGTAGGTAGGTAGGTAGGTAGATAAATTCAAGAAGATAAACATCTGCATAATTACTTACTTGTCGTAATATGAAATATTGGATCAAACACTATCAGAATTCTGTGTGATTAAAATTTCATGTATGTGTATATAGTAGGTATATGTGGGTGCTATGTTTGATTCAAAGCTGTGAAGGAGAAAATCATTCTAAAATGAAGTTTTTGTCTAAATTAGAAACAAATAAATGATGGTTGGTATGTATGTAGGTATATAGTTATGTACAATACATATATGAAAGAAGGTATTATAAAGGCTTTCAAATTTATATTAAAACAAATATGTAATGTGAAGTTGGTGTTTTAGTAATTTTCATTGAAATGGTAAGGGTAAAGGTTATATTAATTAATTAACCCCTAACATGTCAGTAATAGGTTTTTTTTTAATTATTTATTCTGTCAAATGTTTGTAATAAAAAATTAATATCAGAAGTGCTGCACAGTATTCAATAAGATTCTGCCATCGGTAATGCAGTTTCATCAAAACATAAACTGTATTTTATTATTCTGCCTTGAACAGCAAAATGCTGTCAATTGTAAAATTGCCCTAGGCCTTCTCCAAAAAAAAAACAAAAACAAAATTGTTCATCAAATAAGTCTGTTGACCCATCAGAATTTAAATGAATTTAGAAAAATTAACACAAACAATTTTAACTCTTTTGTAGGGCTGTTAATTTATAGCAGGTCAATATTTAAAAAAAAATAGCCACCGCCAACATTTAACCCTACATTTAATCCTACCCTTTACATAGACATTTCTGTGTCACTAAATGGAAAAGTTTTGGAAAAATTATTAACATAAAAAGTTCTTCACTGTTTGGTTAGATTGAATAAGAAAAGAGAAAAGGGTTGAAAAGAAGAGAGCCATGTAGTATGTATGTATGTATAATTTTTTATACAATTTTTTCTCTTCTCCTTTATTTTTTTTTAATATAAAAATATATGAACATTTAACTCTAATGGCGGGTAGTTCGTATTCTACTTTCAACTGTCATTATTTAAAATGCAAAAACTTTCAAATCTTAAACTGAAAACAATTATAAATAGGCTCGAACTAATAGATTAGCTAGAATAGAACTAGAATATTCCCTGTTTCTCTGTTATTAACAAGTTTTGGGGTTTTTTTGTGTATGTGTGTGTGTGCGTGTGTGAAAATGTTCGTTCACATACAAATGACCATTAACCAGTTAACCGGGGACTTAAAGTTTATTCAACTCGTTTCACAATGGAAACTTTTTTCGGTTTAACTCCGAAGAATGGGGGAGGGGATAGGGGAGACCCCTCCCAAGAAAGTTTTGTTCTGGAGTAACCGTCGCTCGACCCTTCCCTTCTTCCTGGGGGCCATTAAAATTTCTATGGAGAAATGTCACATTTTGACTCATCGGGCATAATCCTAAGGAATGGTGAATGGTGGAGTACCCCCTGAACAAATTTTGTTCCGGAGGAATTGGCGGTCTCCTCTTCCCTTCTTCCTAGGAGTCTTTAAAGTTTGTAAGGGGGAAATGTCAAATTTTTATTTTTATCCCGTAGATCTTACGCCCCCCTCCCTACTCCTCTGGATGTAGGCCCATTAATTAAATAAAATCCATGAAATTTCGTTCAAAATAAAATTGCAGAAAATTTAAAAAATTTCATGACAAAAAAAGTCATTGGAGCCATTGGAGTTGTCTTTAGTTGGTGTATTTCGTCATACCCGCACAAACAGGTTACGAGCTTAATTATGCCGGTCAATAATCATAACAGATCCACATCAACCACCAAAATACTGAATACTGTAAAATCAATAAAATTCAATTGACCCTAATTACGCCATTTGAAAGTTGATCTCTGGTACTTTTTTTTTTGTAGTTTTATATTTGAATATAAACTTTATTTACGCATTTGCCATTGTACCCAAAGTAAATCAACATGAAACAATTAATTTGCTGAAAGTTTATAGGGCAAACTGGAACACATTTACACATGGTACACAAACCGGACTAATAAAATTGTTGTTTATCCACAATTAAGGAAAACAATACCCGCACACAACACATACACACACACACACACACACACACACATACACACAGAAAATTCGACAAAACGATGCTTATCTAATGTCAGGTGTAAAACAAGAGCTTTTCGGTTTAAAGATGATTTATCGTAAATTTTAAGTTCGTGTTAATAGGTTTTTTATAGGTGGGTGAATTGGTATGTATGTATGTAGGTAGGTACATAAGTGCCCCTACTATATATACGTAGGATGATTCAAATAAGTTAAATTAAAATGTAGGCTCCTCTTTATTTAAAATGCAAGTATAAATTTTATGATTTATGTGGGTACGTAAGTAGGTATAGGTACGTAGTATACGTAGCCAAATAAAGAGAATGAAAATAAAAATCCCCCAACCACCACACACACCCCCCCCCCCCGCCCCCCCCCCCACTCCCCCCCTCCCCCACACCCCCGCAGCATACCTCCACTTTCCCCTCCCGTACCCCGCAATAGTTCAAACAA
>JANSTT010000005.1:98043-126081 GCA_026745375.1 Platyura marginata
GGTATAGGTCCGTAGTAACCGTAGCCAAAAAAAGAGAATGAAAATAAAAACCCCCCACCCCCCCCCCCCCCCCCCCCCCCCGCCCCTCCCTTCATTTCCCCCATATCAAAGAAAAGTGAAATATTTTTGTAATATTCAATAACCAATCAGACAAATCTATTAATAATTTGTTATTGAGAAAGTTGTGTGTCTAAATGTCTTTGTTTCACAACTCCTTTCTTATGTGCGGAATATCGAAAAGTTGAAAATAGAAAATTGGCAGGGATTGGTGATTGTGAACAACGAATTGAAGAAGAAATAGCCCAAGTAACTAATCGATTCTTATTTTTTTTATTTTTTTCTCTGCTTCTTCTTCTTCGTCATCTTCTTCTGTATTCTTAAATATTTAACTTGGTTATGTACATATAGAAGTAAATAATGTACAAAATTGTTAAGTCGTATTGTAAAGTCAAGTCAATTTGGTGGCATATTTTCAGGTATTATTTTAATCTTCCCGTTGTGTCTCTGGGGACACTTATTTTTACCGATCATTAGGTTTAATTCAAATAATATTTCTAATTAATGTTAATTAAATGTCTTACGATTTATTCCAGAACATGATACATAAATTGTGGGTATATATAAAGTAAAAAGATACACCAAGCCCCCCCTCACCAGAAAAAAAAAACAACAAAAAAAAACGGATTTCGAGATAATTGAGAAAAACGTTTTTCCTAATTTAATTTTAATGTCAAAAAATAAACTTTTTTGGAAAGTCAATAAACTTTTTCGTTAACAGTGTTGTTTTGAAGAGTACCTAGGATAAAGAAGATGTATCGCTATAAAAAAAAAAAAAAATCGAAAACAATTTTTTCTTTTTTTTTTTTTTGACAAAACTCATCATATATGTATGTTTTTGTTGTTCGTATGTTTTGGGAAGTACCTACCATAGACATCATTTTGAAGATGTTATGGAATCATATTTTAAATATTCCGTCCGTGTAAGTTGATAGATTAATATACTTCAGGTCATGACCATCACAGATAAATGGGCGATATTATAGACAGCAAACACCATTATATAGAACAACACGATAACATAATATACAATTTTTTCTTCTTTTTTTTCTTAGGTTCTCAGGTTAAAGGTTTTGCGATATTTTGTGCAAAAATTAATGTGGCGCCCAACAATGTCGAATTAATTTTTTTCTACTCGAAATTGAAGTCATTTTGAGCGTGCGGTTACAATTGTTATTTATGAAAATAAAAATATTACAAAATGACTAATTTTTTTTAATAGAAATTCTCGATCCTCCCTCTCCCAATATATTTTTAAATCCAAAAAAAAATGAGTATACGTATTTTTTTGATTTTTCAAAATTCTGATTTTAAGCGGTGCTTCTGGAGACCTGAAGTTTCCCATGTAAATTGCATTGGGAAAAATCACCTTTTGGGATTTTTTTGAATAATTTTTCAAAATTAAGGAACATCTTGCATTAAACTTATAGGACTTGTATATAGATATTGGGTTGACGTTCCTAACACACCACCAGAATTTACATTTTTTGATTTCAGGCTAGTTTTCGGGGCAACTTCAGGTCTATAGGCACTATTTACAATCAAAAATTTTGAAAAATCAAAAAAAATACGTAATTGCATTTTTCGGATTTGGAAATAAATTGGGGGGGGGGGTAGGATCGAGACCCTCTTGCATGAAAACAAATTTTTCCAATGTACACTAGCTGTTCCAGAGCACACTAGGTAGATTTATTGTATATACTTAAGTAAGATTCCTGTAAATGGAAGAATCGTTCCTGCATCTTTTTCTCATGAGCCTTTCCATGTAGGACAGCCCGAATAGCAACAAATACAAGTGAATGATTTTCTCGTTTGTGGATATTTCTAAAAAATAAAATTAAGCTTCGTAGGATTAAAGCTTTTTCCATTTTCTCAAAATTTTACATAATAAAACTTTAAAGTAGGGTTTTTTTGGTAAATTCCAATTTAAACGCACCCCCACCCCCTGGGCTATATTCACTTGGTAACTTATTGGTGTAAAACGAGACCGACCGACTTTAAATTTGGGTAAAATATTTTTTATCAATCAATGTTCGAGGTTTGCGGTTCCCACACTCGACCAATACAAACAAGTGGTTTTTTTGATTGAACTCTGAGGCCAGTTAGTTCGAATTCTACTTTGTTTAAAACAAAAAACAATCAATTAAGGAAAGACACTGTTTCGAAAAACATAAAGCGAACATGATTGCCTCAATGTACAAAGGTCCTTCCAAGACGTTACAACAAAATTTAAAAAAAAGATGACAATTACATAACCTTGAACAAATGCTGTTTGTTTAATTTCTGGTCTAATTTATTAGCCACACCAACAAAAGGCATTATGAATGAATAAATAATATTATTTGACAAATGAGCTGTCATTGTGTCTCGCTGTGTGTGTCACACTGACTGGTGTGTGGCCATTCTATGTGAAGGCACTGTATTTTTGTTGCGGTAACTATTTGTCGTTGGTAAGCTGTGACGCATTGACAATTAAAAAATAACAACAACAACAAAAAAAGTTTTTTTTTTTTTTAAAAAAAAATATGTGTTTTTGTATGCTCATAAGCATAATACAAATTAGTAAATTTTAATTTATTAAAAATGTTTATTTTTCCTGCAACGAGAAAAGGAGAGGGGGTGGGGGTGGTGGGGAAAAAAGCTAAACATTGTATGTGTGATTAAAGTATGTACTGTAGTAATTAAATTTGAAACGAAATAAATGCAGTAACGGTACGTACGACAATACACCACCACTCTCATCACAATAAAATATATAGGGAGCTTTAAAGAGAAGGTAAATATTCTCTAGATAATTTATTGAGAGAACAGCAACAAAAAAAAAACCACCAGCAGACATTTAAATTATGCAATAAAACCATCCACATTGGGTAGTAATTTCTCAATGCGGAAAAAAGTGGAATGCTACATGCTGCAAAAAAAAAGCTATTGTATACCACGGCACTACCTTCGTCCTCTACATACTATATGTACTACTACTACTACATAGTATTCATGTTGTAAAAAAAAAAAAAAAAAAAATGTGAAAATATAATTTGAAATTAAAATGCGGCCAAGCATATTTTTGCTGTTGAATATTAAACACATTTCATACTTTTTGTTTGTTTGTATTTATTTATTTGAAATGGCTGCATTATGATGAATAATTTAAAAAAAAAAAAAAAAACAAAAAAAAACAAACCACGCGCTATCAATTATCCGGCAATGTTCATTTAAATTAGTGTTTGTTGTTTCCCCCCTCCCGTCCTATATATATCGTAAAATTGAAATAAAAAATGGCCACAGATTTACGTTAAATATTATACAAAAATTTGCATGAAATGTTGAAAATTAGTGTTGTTGTATTTTTTTTTTTGTTTTTTTTTTTTTTTGGTACGCATTTAAATGAAATTCATTACAATAGGGTTATCTTAAAGATTTATTACTGCAATTTGTTTTTAATTTGTATATACGGACATTCTTAGCATCTGTTTCGTCGACATTAACGGATGGCTCTTCAAAGTCAGTCACGCATTTTGGATAATTCGCATGAAACCAAATAATGCTTTAAAGGCTAAACTAGGAGAGAAATTTTCCGAGTTTTTGACATTCGAAATTTTACGAATTAGGCACAAATGGAGAAGCAGAAGCTAAGAAATTATTTATTCGGGAATGGCCCAGAGAGATTATTGTTGTTAAGAAAAAAAAATTATTTAGGCATCGTTGTGTTTGTCGTCCGTGAAATGTTAAGTCAAGATGGATTAACGCTTTATTCATTAAAAAAAAAAAATTATGTACCCGACATGAAATCAACTTAATATCGAAATTTGTAATACACCCGTCCCTCGATTTGGACGGCATTTGCTTTACACGGTAACGCTTTTACACGGTTTTTAAATTTTAAAAAACAAATCTGTTATTTCTATTATTTTGTATTGAACGCACTCATTAAATGTTGTGTCTCGTTTTACACGGTTTCCATTTACACGGATTTGTCGCGGAACGTATCTACCGTCCAAATCGATGGATGTGTGTATACTGTTTAACTCTCGTCCCGTATTTTCCTTTGTACAATAAGGTTCAGTTCTTGGTACCCTTCTATTCTCGATTATTGTTAATGATATTCACGACGTTGGTAATCGGTTCTTCGGCATTTCATTTTTGTGTTGACGACTATTCCAATTAGTTATTATTATTAATTATTATTTAGTAGGTTTAATTGTGTCTGTCTGTAGATTGTGTTGGGGGTGATCGATGCACCTCGACCTGTATTTAGATCTATTGTGCCCCTTGCGTCGGTCAGTAAGTTACACTGATTGTATGACTTAGTTGATATTTTTACCGACGTAGTCAACAGCATAATTCTACAAATTCTTTAGACAATCATCATCTTATTTTCCAAATAAGATAGTTTTTGGAAATAAATGTTAAAAATTCTAATTCCCCCCCTATGAACAAGAATTTAAGAATTTGCAAAAGAATTCAGCTTCTGGAGTTTGGTTCACTTACAAGTGTCCTCTTGGATTTCCACTTCTAACTAATTTGAACTTTTTGATCAAAAAAATTATTTTCCTTCCACCAACTTCACAAACTCCCCTCCCCCCCTGAACACTTTCGCTCGAGCCAAAGTCGGTAAAATGAAGCTTGTTGGAGTGATGTTTTTATTCGTAAGAGAAAAAATTTAAAATGAAATAATAAAAAATAACATTTGATAGGTTTGAAATTAAACGTTTGAACTGGAGTTAAAGTGTAAAGAAAACGCACAACGTAATGTAAAACTTAATATAGGTACAGTTAAGGCTCTTAACGACAATCGCTTCAAAAACTTAGAAAATGCGGTTGAGAATTGCTCCTGAATGTATAAAATGGCTGAATTGATATTAGATCTCAAGTAGCTTTTAAGATCGTTTAAAATTACAACGAAAGCTATAGTGACAGGGTGACAGTAGACATAATAATTTTAGAGTGTGGTTGGTCTTAATTTCTTAGAATAAAACTAACTGTACCCAAGTAATTGGCCAAATTTCAATGGTCATCGTTTTCCAGATAGTTTTCGCTTAAAATGAAAGCGAGTTAGTTAGTAGTGGCAGCGCGATCTTTGTGCCCCGCAGAGACCATCCCTAGATCCATAACGTAACCACTTGCAGTTGTCTCCTACTATACGGTTGCGATTTTGGGAATTGTGCTCCTCGATTTCAAGTGCACCAATTTCTAACTGCAAATCTTATCAGGTTCACCGCAGGTTACAGGTCGAGGTCGCCCACAAATTGTATTAAAACGAAAAGTAAAGCCATAATAAATTGGAACCAAGCACAAATTTAAGGCATTCAAGT
The DNA here is from genome assembly GCA_026745375.1 of Platyura marginata. NCBI lineage: Eukaryota > Metazoa > Arthropoda > Insecta > Diptera > Keroplatidae > Platyura > Platyura marginata. Next base: position 103,413 of record JANSTT010000005.1, read on the forward strand.
GCAAGTTATGTATATACCAAGTTGTATTATGCATAGATATTAGATATACGGTCAATACAATAATTAATGCATTTCCATAATTTTCCATTTTCACGGAAAATTATTTGCAATAATATCAACATAAGTGCAGAAGCGTAACACCAATTATATTTGTCAATATGCCATAAATTTCCATAAAATGTAAGTAGCCTTGTTGTGTTCCATAACTGTGTGTGTGGTGCTCCTAATCTGGAACACTACAAGAGGTTTTCGAGTGAAACGACAATATATACCTACATATACCTACATTCATATACACAGCTAAAACTAAAAATTGTATATAACATATATTCATACATACATACATACATACAAACATATCATAATGTATAGATATATATAGATATGAGAGACTACTAATGGTAACAAGGCTACATATAACAATTGAGAGTAAGTATAACAGTACATTATATACATACATACATATAGATTACATATCTAAATATTTCTATGTAAAACTAGACTGCCAGATATATACTTTAATAACTCTATACTTAAATGCACTTCAAAATGCAATATTTAATAGGTTTGCCAGAAAAACAGAAAAAAAAAAACCAAAACCTATCAAAATCAAATTATTTTAACTTAACATTTAAAAAAAAAAAAAAAACAAAAGAAAGAAAATAATAAAAAAGAATTTAAAAATTCTTTAACGATAGGTTATATAATAAACCGAAAAATCAATACTTTTAACGCCACTTGGAGGAAAAAGAAAATGACTAAGCACACCTCAGGTTAAAGTGTCAGGGCAGTGTAGTGTATGTGTGTGTGTGTTTCGTGTCACCAAAGTGTATCTAGGTAGGTACTCTCTGGCGATGCACTTAATTGCAGAAACCTTGAATTTTTTTTAGACTATTTTCGTTCGAATTCATTTTCAGCACGCTTGCATACCACATTTTTTATCACGAGCTACACCGTGTCCACGAAGAACAGAGAAAATTTATTATTAGAATAGAATTAGGGTAATAAAGACGGGATAAATGTAAATGACAGTATTATATAAATATTTTTTGTTGTTGTTGTAATAAAAAGGAAAAAAAAATTCCAAAAATTGCCTAACAAAAAACTAAAGATTCACAAAACCCCCCCCCCCCAACCTATTATAGTAAAGTAGAATTTGAAATAGTAAATTTATGGGTACGTAAACTAACACTACACAAAACATAACGAAACAATAAAATATGAGAGACAATTGTTATGTTATGTAATGGATGAAAGTTACACATAAAATTTCTGGCGTATCAAATATTTACTCCAGAAAACACCAGACAATATAAATTTTATGAAGGGCCCAACAATTATGTGTGAGAGCGTAGATTATGATCGTCAATCCCTAGTGCATAGGCGAATTATATATACACACACCTCTTGCAAATCTGTAAATTGAATATAAATTTTAAATGAAATAAAAGCACACCGCACAGAGAACAATTTACAAGTCATTTCATTGGTAGGTACAATGCCACCCACTCATTATTACAAATTTTTTTTTTTTTTTTTTTTTTTCTTTCCCATGGAAAACTTATACACCCCTCTCTCATATAATGTATGATTTGAGCCGAAAATTGCCCCATTGCCACCAAAAAACGATAAAATTGTGTGTTTTTCTTATTTTCACCAACAATTTTCCCATAACTATATGTATCTGAGGTAGCCAATTTTCCGTAAGCTCAATTTTTGATTGAAGGTTTTCAAAGTCCATTTAATTTTTGCACAAATGTGTAGGTTGTCTGACAGAGGTGATTTTTTTTTAGGTGGTACATTTTATTATATGTGTTGGGGGTGAAGTAAAATTTTCTCAATTTGACACAATGGCCACAATAAAAAAAAAAAAAAAAAAACATTTTTTTTTTCGTTTTAACTTAACTACTGCTGGAATATTTTGTGTGTGTGGTTTTTTTTTTTTTTTTTTTTTTATTGTGTATTGTACATAGATAGATACCTGGAGATCCGGTGCTGAATTGGGTTGCGCCAGGTCGCAGGCAGACAGCCACGGATTAAGTCTTGCTAGGGAACCCGTGCTGTCGTCCTCCTTTAATTTGCCCAACTTGCCCCCTTGACTGGGACTGCTCTGTTGACTGGTGCCTCGCCGAGCCCCCGAAATAAACGCAAGCGCCATCACGACCAGCCCGGGTCCTGGCCGCATATTGACCTCGGGTTCGGCGGCGCTAGCATGGTGCAGGCCCGCTTGAGACGCACTTGCGACTCTTGATGACCTCGGGGCTCGGGCTCATGGCCCCATTATCACCGTTTTTCGTCTCTGCTGTCTTACGTATTTAATGTCGCGGCACAATGCTTTGATGTGTTCGAGTTGATATTACACTACTGTCCGTGGACCCCGCGGCCATCTTGAGCGCACACTTTTTTATAGTCAACACAAACACGTCACATAAATTGGCTCCGTAGGCCTTTTAATTCGATGGAAAATTCACGGACCCCGATTTTGGGACGGCTTTACGCGGCGGTCCGTCAAACTTTTCATTCACTCGAGACACGGTGCGCGTTGCGGGATGCCGATCCCTGCTTCTCGGTGGCCCCAAACGGCACTAAAGGTAGATGGCGCGATAGATTGCGTGCGCACCGAATCGATATCATTTGAGCAAGCGTGGCAGCGCATTGACCGCTGCGCCACCTCCGAACAAACCGGCAATTAAACATCAACCCAAATTTAAAGCGCTCGTAACGTCAAATACCAGAAATATTTCGACAAAAATTGATAGACACGTAATCGATTCGTTTTTCTATGGTGCAACAAATAAGTCAAACAGAGACAATACAATTTTCAAACATATGATTGCAAGCGATGTCCGCATTCCGTTATCTATAGTTATTTCAATGTAGAATTCTCAATTGAACCCCTTCGTAACACCCTTATAGTTATCCACTGACAAATACATGCGGATTGAATGGATTGTGTACGTACATAGATGGATACACATGTAGGAAAAAATTCTAGCTAGAGATTGATATTGAAGCGTAGGTAGGTATGTATGGATATGTATTTGTTCATCTTTAGCCATTTTACCGAGTAATGTGAGGTTGTCTGAAATAAAATGACATCGTATCGTAACTAAATAAACACTACATGAATTTAATTTATTTTGTTATTATTTTTATTTTCTTGATATATTCTTAAAAGTAAATACCTATAAATCAACATGGTGTCTGGAGGAAAATTCTTATTCAAGCAATAAAAATTTTTTTTTTTTTTGATATAGATATTTCTATTCTTCTCAACTAACTATATTGCGATTGATTGATTTTGTCTATGTATAATGTTGGTGGTTAATGTTGAATGTTTTGTATTATACACAGTTATATACCCAGATCCACCTACGTAAAATTCAATATCTTTCTAAATAAGAAGTATCTACCTACATAGTACATATCTACCTACTGCAGATTCAGTATTTTCTCAATTATACATAGGTGAAGAAGGGTGTTTAGGAGTTTCCCTCCCATTGATTTTTAACTAAAAAAAAAAAAAACAGAAAAAAAACAAACAATGAAAGAAACAAAACAAAAATTCTGCAATTTACTTTGAATACACATTTTTAGAAAGATGTCACTTGTATAGAAGTAAAAGCTCCACGTAAAATACAATTAAAGAGCTTTTATTTTTAATGGATATGTTTAATCTGTAAGCGTCTATATTATATTATGGTGGAGTAAAAATTATTTTATTTGGCATAATAGTACTTTCCAATTTCTTTAGATAGAAATACAATATCTACTAAATTCCCCCCCCCCCAAATTGTACTCAAAAATTTTGTGCATATAGAAAATGATTGATGATTTGTCCCACTTCTGAATTTAGTCGATAATTTATATTAATATCATGGGAGCATGGTAACCAAATCTAGATTGTTACATAGAAACGAGTTGAATGTTAAGAACACTTTCTGACAATTAGGACAACGTTAAGCTCATTTCCAAAGATAAGTATGTACGAGATACTTAGATCTAAGAAGAGCCGATCATTCCTATCAGTTGGACTATATCGATTTTATTTAAAAGGTATTCCGGGCTCAGAATTTTATGAATTAGTGAATCCAAGTTGGGACACATTTACATAAATTGGATCTTTCACTTTTGGATCCAGCGGAGGGATCATCAGTCTTTTTTTTGTCTTAGGAATTATAGTTTTAATCACTGAGAGACCTTTTCAACCTTTTTCAAAAAATTTTTGTGTAAGTTCAATTTTGGCAAAATATACATGAAGAAGACATTTTAAGCTGATTCCTAGGTGTATTTTAGTTAAGAAGCTAGATGCTACAGAAAATACTCTTTCGCAAGATGTTAAGGTAGGTTGAATAGTAAGCAAAAGGTTTGTAATAATTTCTCAGTAAAAAATCCTCTTTTTTCGTACGATTTACTTCGATTCATTTTAGTTCCTTCTCCAACGCTGATAGTCTGACCACTCTTTGGGCAAAGCCATAACAGACTCTATTGTTTTGTGCAGTTCATCGAATGGAGAGACTTTTTATGTTCTGAATCTGATTCTCCTTCTTCTTCTTCTAGATTTCCAGTTTCATTGAACAACCATTCAACTGTCGCTTTTGCTGAATTTTTTGAAGAATATTTAAAATAATTGTCTGAGAATTAGAATAATTATCACTTTGCTAGAGACATATAGTAATAATCTTTGTTTCGTCTTTCATTTATTCTTATTTTTAACGCATCGTTCGCTAGTACTGTATTAGATTGTGCCAATTTATTTAATAGAAAAATGAAAACTCCTTCAACTGTAAGTAAGTTGCTGTCATTTTTATTTAATTCTTTGACTGCAAGCAAAGCTATCATTCACTTAATATTATTACTTACAACTAGCGTGATTACACAACAAGATTTCAGTAAAGTATGAATCCATACGGCAAACTTTGTTAACAATTTATGCGAAAAATTTAAAAATGTTTTTGATTGTTAAGCTACGTTTAGACGATTGGCGGATCGGCCAATATTAGCAGGTTTTTGTTGGTAGATTTGTCATAAATTTCTACCAATCGTGTACACTCAATTTTATCCGCCAATATTGGTAGAAAATTTATTGGCGGTCCATTGGTAGAAAATTGGTAGATCGATATCCGCCAATGAAATTGACGGGTTTTATCAATCGTGTAAACACATTTTGTAGGTGTAACAAGTAGGTGGTCGAATTGTTCAGCAGTCATTCGCAAAAAATTGCGATATAATTGTGGTTCGTCAGTTCGTAATACGATAAGCAATTTCGCGTAAGCACCTTCATGTTCCCGACGAAATACCCAATCTTTCACCCAAACATTGCGGCGTTTTCTCGGTGATGCTTTGTTTTCATCGTCGCTGTCGTCCAACACAAATGTTGCCAAAATCGTGGCATTTTTAATTTTGTTTTTATCCATTTCTTTATTTATTTACCAACTTCACTACACTTGTCAATTTAACAACACAACACTCCACACATGATTCACAAAAAAAAAACGAACTGTCAAATGCAATAACCTACCAATGGATCTACCAATTTTAATATTGAAAATTTCTACCAATTGTGTAAACAGCCAATTTTTCATTCGCCAATATTGGTAGAAAATAAATTGGAGAATTGGTAGGCTGTCATCGGCCAATGAAATTGGCGGATTTTGTGATAAGATCTGCCAATCGTGTAAACAACCAATTTATTATTGGCGGACTGTTTACCGTTGACAGATCGGCCAATATTGAAAATATAATATAAAAAATTGAAATCTGAAAATCTATCGAGTAGTTATGCAATTAAGAAGAATCGGGTAATCGAGTAATCGAAAAAGTGATGAAATTTGCCGAATACCCGGGTACTCGATACTCTCGATTGGATACACTAATTGAACCCTCATTATGTTTTCAACCAATTTTTTCGCTGAATTTAATTTTGTCACAAATTATGTGACATATACATAAACATTTTGGAACATTCTCGACTATTGGTTGTCCGGGTAGTCGATTTTTTTCTTTTCGAAGACAACACAATCAAATATAATTATGAAAAGCAATGCTAGAGGACACTAGTTGCCTAATTATTATCAGAGCTTTAAGACTTTTCATATAATATTCCGATTGTATGAATACTACGAAAATGTTTTCCAAGTTACAAACCAAAAGTTTTCTCATTTTGAACGAAACGTGCAATTTGAACTTGAAAAGCAATTTAAAAAAAAAAAAAACAAAAAAGCTATAAAATACGCTTGTTTGAACAGAGTATCCCCACTAAAAAAAAACCGATTTGATATTGTTTTGATAAATTCAAACGAGATTTATTTTTGGTTAGACTTTTAAAGAAGCACACCTACTACCTATATTTGCGATAAATGCAGTATTTGGACACTATGCTCAAAAACAGCTGGCTCTCTATCGTCTAGCTAGTGCAGTGTATGTGTATATGTGTGTGTATATGTGTATGTGTTAATTAGTTTTCTTCTTCATTAGTCGGATTTTAAACATTGAATTTAATAAAACGGACAAATACAGCACGACACATCGTCGTAGACGGATATATTGTATGAACCAACGTGCATATATTAAAAGAGTACGATCGGTAGTATTCAACAGCTACTATTCTTAAAAATAATTTCGCGACATTCATTCGAGGTACGTGAGTCGGCGAAGTCGGATTTGATTTTTTTTTTTTTAATCAAATTTTTGTTTGAGCGGAAGCCGCGCGTTACGTCACGCGAGCTGATCAAGTTTCCTAACCGATCTAAAAATAAAAATTAGCGAAAATCCTTCAACGAAAAAATAAAAATAAAATAAATATATTAAAATTTTAGTATTAAGAAAACGAGTAAAAAAAATATATTTTTTGTGTTTTAGACGGTTTTTTTTTCGCACATTGCTTTATATAAAAATATAACAAAAAAAAAAAGAAAAAAAAAACAGTGCTCCTCTTCGATCTTCTTTCATTATTTTCTATTCTTTTTTTTGGGATTACCGCAAATCGAATTAAAATAAAATCTCTTTAGTGTCAACACAGTGAATAAGTGCAATTTATATAAAATATTGTTCTTCAGTAATTGTTGTTGGTTCATTTAATTCGAAGATCGTCATCATTTGATTTGTGCATCAGAAGAAGAAAACGAAGTAGAAAAAAAAACAAAAAAAAAAAAAAAACACAAGTCTGAAGGTGAGAATTTCATTAAAACTGCATGCAAAAAAAAAAAAAAAAAATTCTTTCATTTTCGTTTTGTTTTTTCGTTTTATTGAAAAAAAAAGAAAAGAAAAAGAATTTTTTTTATTTTTTTATTGTTTTTTTTTTTTTTATGCAAATAAAATGCATCTCGATAATATTTTTGTGTGTTGGTACAAACAACCATATAAAAGTGGGAAGAAGGGTAAGAAAACAACATGAGAAGACTTTTAATGTGTCCCAGATGGAAAACCTGCTTTCGAAAAATATGCATGTGTATAATGCACATTTAAATTTGAATATAAACTTTGTACGGATCTGGTTATTAAAAAGTGAATATTACCATGAAGTAAAATAAAAAAAAATAAAAAAAAAAAAAAAACTAAAAAAAATTGTATTTACAGATATCGTGGTCGAAAAAAAAAAATTTGTTTTTTTTTGTTTTTTTTTTTTGTTAAATTACGAAATGGATTATGGAACGAAAAGAAAATGAAATTTTAAATTGTACGTTTACTTTTACTTATATCCGATCTTATAGACAGATAAGTCGATTTATATACTTTGTTGATATTTAAATAAAAAGCGCATAATGTAAGCCATGCAATCAATAACACACATTATACACTTTACACACATGGAATTTATAATAGTTTGTAGGTCGGTAAACAAATTATTGATGTACAACAATCATAAATAGGTAATTATTTATGGGTGAAATTTGATTTTTAGAGAGATCATCCATATTGATTTAAAAAAAAGGAGCAGTCAGTAAGAAAATGTCATTTGATTTTTATAATTATGAAAAAAAAAAAAAAAAATGTTTAATTCAATTTTGACTGTAGGTAGTCAAAATGATGCTAGGTGGCATATCTGTGTTTGTTTACTTTTAAATTTAACCTTAAAAAATAAACATTGAACTCGAAAAACAATAATAAAAAATATTTTCTTAATTATTGTTTATTGTGCAACACTAATTTGCATTGGATTACTCACTCACTCATCAGTTTTTTGACTTTAATAAATTTATTTTTATAAAAAAAAAAAAAATTACTTAAATCACATACTTAGTTAAGTAGACATAAACGTCAATAACACTGGAGAGATATTTTGCTCGAATATTTTCCAATTCTATTTTATTTATGTAGGTTGTAGGTACACATTAATTTTGATTCGGTCCAAAGTCGTCATAGTTTACGCGCAATTAATTATCGGCAGCAGTGTTAGCAAAAAAAAAACTAATATTGCAATAAATGAAACTCTCTTAAAATTAAACTTGAAACTTGAAATCTATGAATTTATTTTAAAAACTCTGTTTATTCTTCAAGAGAACCGAATAAGTTTATAACTCTTCGTTATTTATCATCATCATCATCAGACCCGTTTGTCGTTCCACACGGGAGTATAGGCAATTCACAAAAAGTCCCGCCATCGCGTTCTGTTCGTTGTGCCAAAGCTTTCATTTATATTGAATGATAAATAAATCCGCTTAGTATTAAGTAGTAGTACATAGTTTTATAGACGAAAATACTTAAGAAAATAATTGACTTTGCTGCACCTGTTGCATAAACGTAGTTACGATCGTGGACATATTCCAAAAAGACGAATACCAATAATTGAAATTCTATACCCACACATAAAAAAGACTAAATTACTTAAATTAAGTGAAAATTTAAAGCTCAATAATTGTGTTTTAAAATATTCAAAGAAAGGTTCTAATATTTTTCGTTTAGTCGTTTAATTATTAACTTTGGTCAAAAAAAATATATTCAAACAATAGAGTCCATCTGTACAATACAACTTTTAGCAATTATGCACATATACAATTAGTTGGATCTATTTCATACATAAAATAACAGATTATCTGTAACTATAGAAACGGAATTAAAAATAATTCAAAATTAATGTTACCGATCTGTATAGTAGTCGAGAATGTTGAGAAGTTTGAGGTCTGTTCTAATTAAACGTTTTTATATGGTCGCTCGTAAACGGAATTTCCGCTTGTCTCGAACCAAATTAGTTACAAAGACTTAACAATGAAATAAAGATATTGGTAAAAAAACCCCCCCAACAACTAGGTACTCATTAATTTGAAATGATGTGTAACTTGATGGGCTAACTTGTTCGTCGACAAAAGTTTCCTATTACCCATCACACCGGTTCTTAGACAAACGTTTCCGATTTTTTTAATATTTAGTTTTCGTCACACAACCGCACCGTCATGCTGATTATCGATTAGATCATTAGATCATTAAGTTCTCACTAAAGTTTACTAGAAATTAGATTAGATTTGTGAGAGAGGTTAGCCCTTAAAGACCCATAGCACCGCGTCGCGATCTGGTTTACAATCCCTTCAGTATGATATTGATCCTGTTCAGAAAATCAATCAAGCCACTCTGGAGGCATGTCGTGATTTAGCGGTGAGGTAAAGGACGATCCTAAATATTGAAGTTTGCTGCGGACTAGTGCCTAACATTCACAAAGGATGTGTTCAGAAGTCTCTTCATCAATATAGCCATAATCTACATGTGCGGTCTGTAGAGATTCATAGTCTGTGTAGATGTTTGTTAAGCCTACAGTGGAACACTAAGGAATCCTGTCACTAAGCGGATTTTGTTTTTTTTTTTTCAAGTTGAGAATTTCATTCGCCACTTTGATAGTGTAGTTTGGGAGAAATTTGTTGGAGTGTCTGGATCCTTCAATGTTTTCCCAATTTTCTTGTACTTTTGGCATTTGACCATTCGTTCAGACTAGTCTTTACGAAAGAAGAACTCTCTCAGTACATTAATCAGTGATTTCAATTGAATTAATCTTTCAATTTAAAATTAATGTCAATTATGCCGACAAAGCAATACCCCTCTTGTCCACCACTGAACATTGCTACTGTCATCCAAACACTACTAACATACTCCATCTCTATATCGTATAAATTTGAAAACAGCAGGTGCTAGAACACAATTTTTGTTTTGTTTGAACAAAATATCTAAAAAAAAAAAAAAATAAATAAATAATTATTCAAATTTGCGTGTGTTGCTAATTCATTTAGCAATTCTTTTCATCTGTTATGTTTAGTTTAGCTTTTTTAGTTAGTACGAATCCGATCAATTAGTTTTTCTTTCTTCTCCATATGTTACGCGTCTTAAATTACACAAAAACAAATATTAAAAAGAAAAAAAACAAAAAAATTTATAAAGTTTCACCAGAGGCATTATTTTTTAAATTAAATAAACAATTTTGATTTTAATGTACCGATTTTTGTTTTGTAAAAATTTATTTTCGTGTATTACTGCAGTTGAACACCACTCCTAACTAGTAAAATACCATCTAACTGACTCTAATACATAAGTTGTAGACTTAAATTACAACATAATTAATTTACTATACTCATAATTACTTATTTTAAAATGCATATATGCGGATCGGCTGGCTCGTTGGTTGGTTAGTTACTTAGTTAGTTAGAGTTTTTTTTCTTCATATTATTGAACATTCAATCATCGGCAATAGAGATTATCGTCATAATATCACGGTTTGTAAAAGAAAAGTGTGGGGAAACCAGATGAAAATGGCGTAACATCTATATTTATATCAATATGCTGTTGTTTTATTTTCGTACTCACAAAGTCCGCACGGTACACACTGTGTGGTTCGTTTCATTCAGAATGGGTATTTTTGCGAAAAAAAAACAACAACAAAAAACAAAAAAAAACAAAAAAAAAACAGAGAAATTATTTTCTATAATTTATTAGTGATTTCGATGGGTGTACTGATAGATAAATGTCATGCATGTAGTATGCGTCATAAGTATCATATTTATTTATAAAACATGAGACACTTGAAGCGAGCGATAAAAAATGTTTTTATAGATTTGTAGGTAGAAATATTTTCTGAAATAATATTGATTAAAATTGACGTTTTTCGTATTTGTTTACAATAGTTTTGGTTGTATGTGTTGACTAACAATCATAATAACAACAATTAAATAATTTGTCATTTAAAAAATTCAAGTTAAATGAATATTGATTGAGGAGGGGGGAGGGGAGATAGACAACTTTCCTCTAAATTAACGGTTTCCAAAACACTCATACTCTCCGTTCTCCGACATATGGACATTATAAGCAAGGAACAAGAACAATCCGTCGAATCTATGGTGCAACAGTATACCTAACTATGCCGTCTCAGATGGGCTGGTCATGTCGTACGGAGAGACAGGGATGACTTGAATCCAACTCTAAACTACAGTAATGATGAACAAAACTGATAGAAGCCTTACACCAGGGAGACGAAGGCCTTAGGGTGGCTCGAATGTGTGCCGAATGACCAAAGAGCTGTAAATGTTCGAAATTGAAAATCGAACAGGTCAAAATCGAGAACGGTGGAAAGCAATTTTGGAGGAGGCCAAGACACAACCTAGGCTATAGAGCCGCTGATGATGATGACTATTAATTGGGTTAGGGTTGCTAAAAGTAACAAATCAATCAATAAAATATCGAATTTGTTACATGGCACGAAATGTAACAAAATCATATGTTACATTAACCCTAATCAATGTAGAATGTGTCTCTGAGTCACAATTCTTTTATAATAATAAATTGAAAAAAATTTAGTAGAATGTAGAATAATGTAGTAAAATTGTCATAAATTTGTCACTAAGTGAATTTACGTGATTTTTTGTTTATCACTAAAATAACGTGAGTTGATTAGAGTTAAAAATGGTTTCCGAAATTATAATTATGGTACCAAAGAAAAGGTACCTACTTCTTATATACTTATATACATAAATATATTACCTAAATTCGAAAACATGTGTAACATATGTAACATATGTAACAAAAGTAACAAATTACTAAGAAATATATGTTAAATGTTTAATAGGACAAAATATAAATTAATTATAGATTAACAGTTGATCGTTACATCCTCCTCCTCCATGGCTCCATAATCCATGTACCTATCCATACAAAATGTACAGTTGAAACGAACTAACCAAATTATTAGTCACAAAACGGAACCAACTATTGACTAATCAAATACATTTTTGACGATATTGTTCAATAGTATTCTTTCCACTTAGGTAACCACAAAAAAAAAAAAAAAAAAATCTTAAAAACGGTCATTAATCATCTTCTTAATGATTCTCTGGGCATTGTGAAAAAAAAAAAATTTAATAATATTACTCACGCCCTCAGGCCACGCACGAGTAAAGAAAGAAAGAAAAAAAAATCCAAATCAAAACAAACAAAAATGTTTGACCAGACATTTTGAACTTTCTCGTATGATTAAGTCTATAGAAATTTCCGATTGCACAAAAATTTTTTTTTTTCTTTTTTCTTGAATGCAATCAACAACATGAATCATATATACATATACATACTTACATAGAGAGGTATATTATTATGCCAACAACACGAAATCATATTTAGGATTCTTCAAAAAGAATAATAAAAATCTTTGGTGACTTCAATTTTATACTGTCCCATTAATGGTACTTTCACTTTAAAATTTATTTCTCTCCAAAATGGTGATGTAACACACATTTTTTAACGGTGTAGCCATGCTAATTAATTGATAAAACAATATCAAGTAAATTTCAAGAGAATTGATAAATTTACATAAAAATATTTTAAATAAAAAAAAAAAAAAATATCAACAGCAACAGATAGATTGACTTTATTGATTTGGAAAACGTAAACATAAATGTTCAACAGTCTTTGCTTTTATAATTAACAATTAACGGGAGGTTACTTTTGTTTTTAATTTTTATTTATTTAAAGATAACGATAAGATGTTGGCTAAGTTTTCTAAACTAATGGTTTAAATCCCTTATGATATGTTATATTACCCTTCCTTAGCAGAGAGGAGTATTTTGTACAACATACATCTGGATAACGTAACATTTTATTTAGCATTAGGGTTGCTTAGGGTCGTCATAGGCATTCCGACCGGTTCTCCCATGTGGCAAATAGTGCAACTTGCCCGGGCAAATTTGATTTTGATGAAAAATAAATAACAACGAAACAATTCCTGCAAACAGAATATGACAAAACGGGAATTCTACAATATGGCCTACATTCAAGATGGCGCTTGCACTAATCAAAAGGTTCCTTATTGAACCGCATCAAAACCTACCTTCAGGGTTTTACCCTGGGCTTGTTGAGCCTTTTTTCATCTAGCGAAAATTTATATGAAACAAAAATCACCGTTGGACATTGATCCGGGTTTCATTATACCTAAAACTTCAACTTGGGGGGTGAACTTTATTTTGAAATAGTGCACTGACACATTCTAATCTTCTGCATTACCATTGTCTGCATGTTAGATCGGTTCTGTCATAGTGGATATTGTGCGGGCGCCACATTAATAGGGAGCCAAAATAGAGAATCATTTACAATACAAATCGTAAAAAAATAGTGGGCAACAAAAAAAAGCGTTTTTGATTTCTCAAGATTTTCCCCAGTCGTCGAAACGATATTAATTCTAATAGATTTTTCACGGATAAAACGTCACCGACAAAAAAAATACTACTAGGTACGCGTCGTTCATTGTAATTATCCTGTTCCTCGATATGCACGACACTTGATTTATACGACACTTTCGGTTTCGCTATTCCACGGTTTGTAAATTAAGAAAAAAATCTTTTATTTCCATTATTTTATATTGAACGCGCACTCATTGAATGTTGTGTCTCGTTTTACACGGATTTCTCGTGGAACGTATCTACTGTTCAAATCGAGGGACGGGTGTATTGAACCTTTCCACCACGGTAATTGGGAAGGGATTTGGTATTTTTTATATTTAAATTGCACCAGGCAACAAATTACCTAGAGTCGGCCCTGTCTACATGTACCTACATTAAATCTACCTTACCTTACCGTAAATATTTAAAAAGGTTCCAAAAATAATTTAGCTAAATTTTGACAATTTGCACCTCCAAAGAAAATCTAAAAAAGAAAATCTCAAAAAACCCAAAAAAAAAAAAAATACCAAAAACATAAAACTTTCAAAAATCCTTAAAAATTGATTTTTGACAAATTTTTATGTTTTTGTGTTCAATTTTCTGACCGTGGAAAGAAAGTACCTCCCACACTCCTTAAACAAAATCTCAAACCCCCCCCCCAAAAAAAAAAGAAGAAAAATACCAAAAACATAAAATTTTCAAAATTCCTCAAAAATTGATTTTTGACAAACGTAAAAATACATTCTCATGTTTTTCTGTTCAATTTTCTATAGGAAAGTAAAATATTTAAATTTCACTTAAATATAATTTTTCCAAATGTAAATTCGTTTATCGATAAAACATTAAAATTCCTGTGCACGACTGACTTAGTTGTTGTTTTTTTTTTTTTTGGTTTTTCTTATCGTGAAACCTTTTTTCGAATAACTTTCGTCTGGCTTTAAACAACACACAAAAATAATGCCCATTTCGACCTTTTTCTGATTACTACATGTATTTTAAGTATAAATATCACTTAAGTACTACATGTGTATGTACCTACCTACCGGTGTAAAGGTGGTATCCCACTTATGACTCATAATAATACAAAGTATTAAATGTGAATCTGTATAATACTTAATAATACCAAAAATAAAGTAATATTTCATGTTAAAATTTGTTAACATCCCAGAGAGTGGAAATTCATATACAATACTGGTGAATGTGTAATATTATGCAGGAAATGTGTAGTTAAATACAAAACACCAATTAACAGCAATCAATTAGGAAATTAAGTTTCGATTTAAATGTGCAGGTAAATTTTGGTTTTTATGAGTGCGTTACAAAACATTTAGCAATTCGATTTGGTGGGTTTATTTATGAATTTTGTTTTTTTTTTTTTTTAAATTTACTATTGCAACATTTTTTTCATTTTTTTTTTCTTTTTCTTTCTTTCTTTATCTCTTTATGTATATTACAAAGTTAGGAGATAATTATTAACGAAATTTTTAATGCATCATTAAAATTGTTATTACAAAATATTTTAACATATACATACATAAACATAGGTACCTAATGTAATGCAGTTAATAATTGCCGGTTGTGTATTTAATTATAAGTAGTTAGGTAATCCATAATGAGTACAGTTACATATTAAATTTTTAATTAATGATCATTGACATTGTCACATTGTCCGGTTAAAATTATTTAAAATAAAATTGTTTCTTTTTTTTTTGGTCATCGAGATCCTAGGTAGCATTATAATCCTAATTCTACCAAGATATTTTATAACAAATCCTATCAAGATTGCCCTTTGTCACTGTAAAACATTTAGTAGCCTATCTCCTTTACACAGCATGGTATCTTTTTCAATAATGAGAGGGAAGGATACTAAGACGGTGAGAGGAAAGGATAGTAAAACGGTGGGAGGAAAGGATACTTTCCTACTATTTATTAATTCGTAAAAGGTACAAATATTTCACATCCGGGTTGGGCTAATTTTTTTAAACTTTTAACTATAATATCTTAGGAAGGCCTTCATCCTTCTAGATAAGTTACTTAATTTATGTTGAATGAGTATTGTCATAAAAGTTTCAAGGGGGGGTTCGTTCACTAACAAAATAGTGGTTCGGCTGGGGTAATTTTTTTAAACATAAAACTACAATATCTTACAAAGGCAGAAGGTATTAGATACGTTACTTAATTTTTTGAATGAGTATTGTCATAAAAATTTCAAAGGGGGTAGGTACGTTCACTTTCAAAAAAATGGTCCGGCTTTTTAATAATTTAACTATAATATCTTAGGATAGAAGGATGAAGGTACAAGATGAGTTACTTAACTTTCTGAATGAGAACTGTCATAACAATTTCGAAAGGGGGACGTTCACTAACAAAAAACTGGGCCGACTTGGGTAATTTTTTTAAACATAAACCTACAATATCTGAGAAAGGAACATAGTACTGGATGAGTCACTTAACTTTTTGAATGAGTACTGTCATAAAAATTTCAACTGGGGTACGTTCACTATCACAAAAAAGTGGTCCAGATTGTATTATTTATCTGAGAAAAAAGAAGGTTACTAAATAAATCGTTTTATTCTTGGAAGGTACTTGATAAATTGTCATTACCATAAAAATGTCGAATGGGGTGCGTTCACAATCAATCGAATATTTAAAATATTTCTTATTTCAAGACCCCCACTTAAAAATTGTTTGGAGAAAATGGCTAAAAATATTGTGGTCGATTTCGAAAAATGACTTAAAATTATTATATAAAGGAACATTCAGCCATTCAGTATGTCTACACCAAGAAACCATACAAATGTTATAAAAATAATGACTGAATGTATGTCGGTTTGTACAACAAATAGATTGACTACGATATACTAAAGCCACTGTTTATTAGTAACATTTTAGTACTAACCTATTTACGTCCTAAGACGGTGTATTTTAAGGACAAAAATTTGAATTTCTTGAACTTATCTATATATATAGTAGTAGTAATATTATAACATTTGTATGGTTTCTTTTAATGGACACACTAAATGTTTAAACAATACATACCGTATCGTATATTATGTTCCGTATAAATACAATTAGCAACAAGTGGCTTAAACTAACTTTGTGTGTATTTTTTTTTCTCCTCATAATGTGACGATATGTTGATGTTTGACTTTGAGGATTATGTTTCATGGGTGTGTATACGATTTTTAAAGCTTGAATCGAGTTTGTATGTACATAATGTATATATAGAAAATTGCTAAATCCGCCAAACTGCAAGCCACTCTTCAAGTGGTTCTTGTACAGTGTACACCTACTAGAATCGGTGTAAGTGATCCCTCAAAAAGGATTTTCCGAAATATTGATTAGTAAAAATTAAAAACATTTTACAATTCATACAAAAACATCGAAAAACAATTGCTGGCGTCTTTTTCTAAATTTCCCACACATCAAAAAAAAAAATCGATAGCGGAAAAAATGTGTGGATCGCAAAAAAAATGTTTGCTCGCGAAAAAGTGGTTTGTACCTACTTCGAACGACACGAAATTACACAATCAAATGTTTACCGCATGAACCGAAACTCTTGCCAAAAAATTAAAAAAAAAAAACACATACATATAGAGCCCAGTGTAATTTCATGCAATGCACTTCAGATGTATAGCACACATAGATAAACTTAAATCATAATCTCATAATGAATAATTATTTGCATTCAAACAGAGACAGAGAGAGAGAGAGTACGTCTTCCCATCTATGATTATGCATTTTTACAAATTACAACATTATAATTGATTATGGAGCAATTAGATCTATTAACAACCGACTTAATTACAGAGTAGTATTATTTTCTCTAGTCTTGTCTTAATATAGATTCAGTATTTGGACAGAGTCCAACGGAATAACAGAAGAAGGGTATGTTTGCGTTCATATTTTTAGACTTTTTCTATAACAAAAACAATATGCGTACGTATGCGATATGGGGACTGGACTAAAATGTAGGAGTATAGAAATACGTAATAATTTTTTGTCGGCTATAAAGCACATAGTAAAAAAAAAAAAAAAAAAAAAAAAAAAAAAAAAAAAAAAAAAAAAAAAACGATCAAACCACAACTATAAATGTGTACAGAGCCTATTATAAGTTTAGTCATATTTTATTATTATTTGAATAAGTTATGGCTTGGAAGTTTTCTAGCTACTTTATTTTCAATGCATTCATCTTCGATGGTGTCTATAGAGATGGTTTTCTTGTACTTGTACCTTCATATATCTGGATTTCACATATAGAGAGTATTTCCAGAGAGATAACATTTACTTAAAAGTGATTTTGAAAAATATTATAAATGGTTTTCTTGTTGGTTGGTAAATGCATTTAAAACTTTTACGTTGTTACACGTCGAGCATAATTTTTTTTTATTTTTTTTTTTTTCAAAAGCTTTATGATTTATTATCGTTTTGAAAATTGTGTGTCTGTTTTTTTTTATTTTATTTTTCTTATAACTTGGTGGTTGGTGGTTTCACTTAACTAACCGTTCGTCATCTTAATTACTTGCATGCATAAAAATATTTTCCGATTATAGTACGTAAGAAAAGATTGTATTTTTTTTTTTTTTTTTTTTTGTATATTCATTTGAGAGTTGAGTGATGTGTCCAATTTTGAATTATTATTGAACATAAATTATTTTTTCTTATTTTAAACTGTTTGTTGGTTAATTAAAGTATTTAATGTTTAAACTAGAACAAGTGCAAACAAAAAAAAAAATCTCATTTATTGTTGCAATTTCAGAAGTGAAATACAAACAAAAATAGAAAAACACTATTTTATATCAATGGATGTCATAATAGTATTTGCATTATTAGTTTTTTTTTTCTTTTCCACGCGAAACTGAAACGTTTTCATCGTAAAGGAGAATTTTCCCGGGATTTCATTTTCATTTGGACAGTCCTGGCTCAAAACTACGATACGGAATTATTATATGGTTCGAATCTCAGCTAATGACAATTAATCAAAAAAATTTTTGAATAGAATTATACAGTTGGCTTAATCGTGTGGTCAGGATTATTGGCTGATTATCTATATACTCAATTAGCTACCCCAATAAACCTCCTTACAGAATGCGAAGTACTCATCCACAAAAAGAGAGATTATCTGGGGAACTACTACCTGCTCTATCGTCCCTAAATCCACTTTAGATCCTAAAATTCCTAAAGGAAACTGAACTTGAGGAGGTACTCTAAATATTGGATAGGCTCCATGAAGATAGAAGTAAAAAAGAGGGGATATTTTTCGAGAAAATCATTAAAAACCCAAGAAATTACATAAAATTAATTGCAGCGCCATAACGGTATGTCATGGAACTTATTTGTCTATGTATGAAATCTTCAGTTTTTTATTCTCTATCATTTTCATTCTATTCATTTTTTCCGTAATCTAAATACGTTTCGAGTAAATGATTAAAAACCATTCAAATTCATTAAAATTGATTGCAGCGCCATAACGCTAGGTCGTACAACTTTTTGGTCTATGAATGAAATCTTCATTTTTATATTCTCTATAATTGTTGTCATATTCATTTTCCCTACATTTCCACTATCTTACTCTACGACTACATAATAAACTGTCAAAATTTCAGCTTTCAGCCGTTTAGTCGGAATCTTGATTACGGAGAAACGGACGGACGGACGGACATCCATGTTTCGACTTAGAATTTCATGAAAAAGACAATGGCGTATTTTTCTACGATGAATATTAAAAGACGTTACAAACTCCGTACCAAAATTATAATACCCTTTGATAACCCGGTCATATACGGTTATAAAAATTGTGACCTCGGTCGGTACGATACTCGTGAATTAATACTCCTTCCCACCCAAAGACAAACTAAATTAAATCAATGAATAACAAAAAAAAAAATCCGGATAAAAACCTTTTATTTACGATGATGCTAGTATGTATATAGTAAATGCAACTCTACGAAACAGTTCCAAATGAAACGCACTACAATCTAAATTCATCAAATTGAGGACACCTAACTACATTCTATACTGATACTCACTCGTATATACAAAAATCAAAAAAGAAGAACATTCGTTGAAGTAGAATAAATAAGCGTGCATCTGCAAAATTATACAACAACAACAACAACAACAACAACAAAATTAACAAAGAGAATAAGAAGAAAAAAAATATTAACAAAACAATACATAAATTGTTTAATATTAATTACCGTTCCTAATGACTGGTTACTTGTAATAAAAATTATAATAATTATAATGATTACAATAATAGTTGCATTGACATTGAACACTTTTCCCACAATTGAGTTCATTTTTCATTTTCAACAAAAAAACGGCGCGCATCTGCCATGTTCATTTCCATTGAAATGCAAGAAAAAAGATTGCACTTTAAGATTATGCATTATGGTTTGAAAGAAGTTAATATTTCAAGAGCATCAGATTCATACTAAATATAGTACGACTTTTAGTATAATATTCATTGTAATGTATGTGTACTGTGTACATTCGTGTACACTGTACAGTGTACAGTGTACATATAATAAAGTTCTGTATATATGTACAGAAACAGAGACAGAGATTAATAAGATGAACAAATAAACAAAAACAAATTCCTAAGTTCCACAATTCCAAGTAAACTAGATTGCCGCCCTGTTTGTAAAATTCTTATTATTTTTCGGTTACACTTGGATGCCTTTTATTGAGAATTTTTTGACGATACGGTATGTGATTCGAGACAGTTTTTTTTTTTTTTTTGCATAATAATTGTATTAAAAAAAAAAAAATAATGACGTATAGTGTTTTGATTTCAGTTAATATATGTTCGGAGTCGTTTTTTTTTTTTTTTGCATAATTTTTCAGTTAAACAAGCGACAGTATTGATATTACGGCAGAATATTACCAGTGCATTGTCCGTACTAAACGATGCGATACAAAATTTATTTCTGTTAATATGTCTCTTAAGACTAACTGGAAAATAACTCAAAAGCACTTTGAGCTAGAGACATGACATTTTGGATTTTGCTTCCACACACTAAAAAAATGAGTGGAAGGCTCATTTTTCAAAAATTTAAAATCGAAATTTTTGTGAAATGTCCACGTTTTGGACAATTTTAATCGTAAAACTGCAATAAAAATTTTGGTAGCGACTTGACATTTTGGCAGCGTCGTTTTTTTGTGAACAAGCTGCTTGGTATTGCAAATGGGCAAGGGTGAGGAAAAGTAGGGTGAGGGTGGAAAAAAGTGTGAAAAGGGTGAGGAAAAGTAGGGGGAGGGTGAAGAAAAGGGGGGAAGGGTAGGAAAAAATGGGGAGGGTAAGGAAGTAGGGGTGGGGTGGAAAAAAGTGGGGGAGAATGGGAAGAGTAGGGAAGGATGGGAAATAGTGGAGAAAAGGTGGGGAAAAGTGGAAGAGGGGTTCGAAAGAGTGGGGGAAAGGTGGAGAAAGGAGAAAGGTTTGAAAAATGAAGGGAAAGGTAGTTTTGTGTGGAAGCCCTGTAGGTTTACTTAGCAGCCTCTTCTTTTTTTTTAATTTCGTCTTTTAATTTTCAATCACGTAGTTTACAAGTAGGTACATAGTAACTAATTGTTAATCAAATGTGTTTTCTATGTACAGTACAGTATGTTGCCAATGAACTTGTGTCACTAGTATATTTTTCAGAAAATATTTCTATTTTTAATATTGAATTTTTATGAAATTTTGGACTATGTAGAACAAAAAAAAAACTCATTTACCACGTTTAAATGCTGGTTCAACCCGGGTTTATGGTAAATTTTTAATCAAAATTTTTTTTTTCTAATTTTATTAATATTTTTTCAATTGTATATTCACAGTGATCAAATCCCCAATAATCTATATAGGGTTCAATAGCTAACTGACTTTCTAAGTAGATTTATGAAATTCTTGCATCCGCGAAAGGGTTAACATTCAATGTCAATGAGATAAATTTGATTTTTCTTAGTAAGTAATAAAGATAGAAAAATATCGTCTAGGATAAATTTTTATTTTCTATTTACTATTTTTGAGATTTGATCGTAAATGATTACCCAAAGTGAATTTAGAAAATAAATGAAGAAGTCTCTATATTAATATTAAAAAGATAACAATTTCCAAATGAAGCAAGCAAAACAAATTTTCGTGTTTTGGAATTGAGAATTTTTAAATATCTAAGCAAATTAATATTTCGAGTAGATCGATCAAATTTCGCAAATAATTTTTTAAGCAAAGTGTTCAGCTTAAAAATATTGTTCTTAATAAGCAAAACTAACAAAAAGTTGCGAACGAAGCAAGTGACATATTTTGTTGAATTTATTTGTAGAAAATGTCGAAAAATGACCTAAAACATTTCTTTTTTAAATGCTGGGAAAGGAGATAATTGGCCCCTTAACTACCCGTCCAAATGACGTACCTATAATGGATGGTCTTACTAATAAGCTCCAAAAAAGAAAAAAAAAATTATTGACCAACGCCCAGTTAAATCAATTACAAGATTGCTTAAGTATATGCATATGTGGTAATGGTATGGAATAAATAATAAATTAAATCGAGTTATTTTATTATTCATTTGACCATTTTGATAGTAACTGCCATAAAATGTAACGTTTATTTTATGTAACATTGTTAATCCATTAAAAATGTTTACATTTATTTTCGAAAATAATTTTTGTAAACATTACAAGCATAAGATTTAATAATAGACATTTAAAAAAAAATAAAAAAAAACATTTTACGATTAATACAAAATGAGAGATTACGTAGTGAACTTGACGACATAATGACCATTAAAAGTACATTTTGATATGAAACAAAATAACTTTTCTCCAACGTCAAAAATTACTTAAGACTTTTGAAATTTTACAATGATTTTTAATGATTTTTAAATGATTTTTACTTAACATTAACGTAAAATTGTAGATCATAACAATAATTTCATACCAGAACCTTGTGCACTTGCATAAATTGTTCGAATAGATTGGCATACCTACAGGTGGTGTGGAAATAAAAGTGAACGATTTTAAATATTGTTTAATTATTTATTTTTCAATTTTTTTTCAAAATT
>JANSTT010000006.1:17467-37393 GCA_026745375.1 Platyura marginata
ATATAGAGAAAGTTTTATTATATTTGGCAAGAGTAAAGCGCAATGCAGCATTTTCCAGGAGTTATTAGTTGCATTCGGTGGTCCTGTACTCATATATTTTGATTTTTATTTTATGATAGATATGAAAAATATAGAATTTTTTGTTTTTTTTTGCTTTATGTTAAAGTTAAATTGATGGTATGATGAAAAAGAAATTTATGTAAATATTGCACTTTTCATACGAAATTCCACCATGATTTTTGATGGATTTGCTTCAACACAAAAAAAAAAATATTTTGTTTTTGGACTAAATATGAAAAATCTTAGTTTTATTTTACCGGCTGTTTGCCTAAAATATTAACAAGGAAATATTTATGTGCTCTAGTTTTGCGAGCGGTAAAAATGTCGGTGAAAATTGCCTGACAACTTTTTTGGTTTACATATAACACAAGAAATTTTTGATTTTTGAAATGTCAAAAATAGATACTTGAAATGAAGTACTCAAAAATAAAAATACAATAAAAAAATGCTATTATTTAGATGAATAATTGTTAAAAAAAAAAAAATTATAGATCACATGACACGAGTCGCCACTGTTATACAAAGTATAGGAACTAAACGACAATTAAAATTATATATTCAAATTTATAGAGAGTAGTGTAATTATGTAGAAATCGTATTCCGAGTTGCTTCCAATACGATGGCAACCAATTTTTCTTGATATTTTTCTTTCACTCGATAATATTAGTTAGAATTGATCAACTATTATTATGTAGGAGATATTTATGTATTGTGAGGTTATTAGTAGGTCAATAGATTAATTAATTTTAAAACTAATATTATGATTTTTTAACTCTTCCCATATTTATTTTACACTTTTAACACGACACCAAATTTACAAATTGAAAGATTTATTTACTTTATTTTTTTGATCAGAATTTGTAGCCGATAATCTACCAATGAACGTTAAATAAAAAAATTTTCTAATATAAATATATATAATGCAATGTCAAAGATCATATTATGATACATAAATAATTATGCTGGATCGAGAAACTCTGCCTACTAACTAGTATTGTCGAAAAAGGTCGACTATGTAAATTACAAAATATTTTAATATAATTGAATATATTAAAAACGATAGTAGGAACAAATTCAATTTGAATTCATTATCCAATTGAACAAAGACATGCATCAATTATTATACGATCTTGCATTGAAATGATGTATCTTTCACACTGCATTCAAGAACTATTAATTATTATGTTTAGCGCCAGCACTCATATTATGAAATTAATTATAAAAAATGCGAAAAGCTAAAAATACGTTATTTGAATGAACAAAACACGCATACCTTGTAGTATTGTGGGTGTTAAAAGGGAAAGCATAAATCTGATCTTTTGGATACTATATTCTAGTCAAATACATGCGATCGTCGAACGATCACATTGGTACGCCGCAGTATTTGTTTATATTAGATCGCTTAAGCTAGTCGCAATCACAAACAGAGTTCGACATGTCACGATGTATAATTAATTAACTTGGCGCACGCGTTCCTGTATATAGTTAACGAATATTATTATTAGTTACATCTCTATATTGCACTCATACTCTTATTAATTCAGTTTAAGTTAAACCGATCAACATCATTTTACGAGTACCGCGTATTGGATATGTGTTGTTATTGCGTTTTCATTCATGTGTACCAAATGTTTTCAAATGCCATTTGTACATCAGCGGTCTGGTGACATGTAAAGATTATTATAGTACAGTAATGTTAGATTTTATTGGCAAAAGTTATGTCCAGTGGTTGTGTTATTGAGACAAATAATTTGTGTTACATGATCGAAGTTAATTAAAGATCAAAACTATGTGTCAAAAAATATGATGTTCCACTGTAATAATATTTTTTGAATATTATTTAATTTGAAAGATTTTTATTTCATGATTATGTACCGTTGGATAGGTAGGTTTACCGCTAATCTATATATAATTTAGAGATTTAGACGATCGAAAAGATTTACGTTTTTATAAACTATGTCCATATGTTCTCGTCCGGGCTAGTGTTGTATGATATAAACTGTAACTGTAACGTTATAAAGGTTCAATCGATAATTTCCATGAGTAAAATTGTATATGTAGTATCCTCATATTTAAATGAATGTCTATTCGAATGAGTTGGTTGACGCTCTATATTTGACGTTGCATGTGAATGAAGTAATTTAATTTTGTTTTTTTTCCTTATAAAGCTATTGGCAGATAGATGCGATCGTAGCAGTAACGATACTGTATTTACAACAAAAAGACAAAGATGCACCTAGTAGAATTCTAATTTTATTTAAACTAACAACATTGATAGGAATTTTTTTTTAAGATAAACAATTATTAATACACGGTATCAATCATTTAATAATAATCATGATTTAATCTTACTGTACGATCATCAAAAATTGTACGTATAGAAAAATGCGTGATTGACATTTACCTTGGATATATCTGGTTTTCGTGCTTATACCGTACATGTTTTATGACGAATAAATTTGCGTTTAGCGTTTGATCTTCACAGCACAGCACACCAAATCGACCAATGACCAATAAAGTGTAATTAAAATTTATAGAAAATCTTGCAGACTCAGTCGGTATTCATCTATCTGGTCACAGACTAAAAACGGTTTATTGCCATCTAAAAACGCATAATTTATTTAAGAAGAAATTTATATTTTTAAACTGTTACGGTTTCTATATACATGTCTATTTAGAAAAAACCTACACAAATACATTTCGAGTGAATTATATTAATTTAAAATAGTTTTATGAATTTCAAAATTATGCAATTTAATGATTTTTAATTTGGTTTTTTTTTTTTTTGCTACACGAATCAACGAAATTTTCCATCTGTCTATTAAATTATTTCAAAACCATTAAAAACAATATAATCGTCAATCATATATGCATATGTATGTACTATGTACCTATATGCAGGAGTTTATAAACTATAACTATATATTGTGGTAAAAATGAATTAATGAAGTGCATTGTCCTAATTTGTGGTTTGAAGTGAGTAATTACCTATAAATAAAAACGTACCGATTTTCAGTTCAGGGTGATAATAAATTATAATTTCGATAATTTATGCAAAAATTATATTACTATTATTCCATCATTCGTAAGTAGGTACACATCCATACCACTCTATATTAGAATGTTAATTAATGTCGAAAGTTTTCTAGAAATAAATTGCATTTGAATAATTTAATTAAGGTGAGAGCGCATAATTTTCCTTTAGCTATATAATATATGTGTATGCTAGTAGGTGCGATAGTATTGCTGAAAGTTTTCTTGTCAAGTTGATTGGCTAAAGCTTTTCCAAGCTTTTCAACTAGACAAACAGATTAATATTTCAATATATATTTCCTGTGAACATTTTCATAGTACTTAATGTCTTAACGGATAGATCAAATCATAAATATTACAATTAAGTAAATCACATCAAAATAATACCGGCAATGTTGTTGAGTCATTCATAATTTCGTTTATTATGCAGCCAGAAGATAATATTTTCTGAAGAGAATGAATTGTGTATTATGGAGTAATGTGATTTTAATTTATGTTTATTTATTTAGGTTCATTACATTACATTATTTATAGTGTGTATACCATGGAGCTTTTAGAGAGCTTCCATAAATTCAATTAAAATCCTTAACTGATTTTGTAGACGTTTTGTGACACTTTTGCTTAGTCACAATGAATTTCTTTGGGATTTTTTTTTTTTTTTGATGTTGTACGTTTTCTATTTTATGGCATCTTTCTAAAGTAAGTATTATTACAAACAAATTTTTTTTTTTAAATAGAAAATCAAGTATTTTATGTTTTTGTATAAAAAATACAAATTTCGTTTGTAAATATTAATAGGTTAGTATTTATAACGTATTAGCTTTTACCCTTGTTTTTACGGGTCTACTAAATAATAAAAGCACTGTTAAGTCTATACTTTCTAATAATTATCCATAATTTATACTTAATATTTCTCCTTTTTAATTTCCAGTCGAATTCTCTTTCTGGTGAGGTTGTATGAATTTTTTTATTGATACTTCGAAATATAGTGATGGTTATGTACATAGATACCTAAAATAGTTTTATTCAAATTTTCTGTGGTAAATAATGAACAGAATTAATGGTCCAATAGAATTGGTTATTTTGGCTTTGCAATATGGATGGCTGGCTCAAAAATGAGATTTTAAAATTTAATAACTTCAAATTCAATAAATAAATGAAAAACATAAGCCTACTACATATTGACATTTTACAACTTAATAATATAAAATGCTGCCAAGATTAACCATCCGATCTAACACCCACAATAACAATATAAATGAATGAGATGTTATGCGTAAGCCGTAAGCCGGCATTAAAATGTTGGTCGTTCCGCCCGCATCATATTACGCTTTTAATCGGTTAATTTTTTTATGACCTGTGTGGACGTAAAATGGCCCTGTATTTACTTAATACATAAAATTATCTACTGATTGTTTATTTTGAAATAAATTATAAATATTTGAAGAGGTCCCCCCCCTCCCCCTTCATAACATTTAGCTAAATGAAAGCCCTTCTTCTATCAGCAAACGTTAAGCTTTACGACAAATCTATAAAAATTGTTTTTGTTTACGGTAAAAGCGTAGGTGGACCATTAAGGCATACAGCACCGATATTGTCTATTGTTTGCATACATTTTGAGCATTAAATTTAAACACCTTTTTCGTAATAAAAGCAGCGACATCTTCTCAAACATGTGTATGAATACATTATTCGAGAATTTTGTCTTATACGCCTACAATACGTACATGATGGGTACCATATACCATTACAATATTATAATATATTATGTTTATCGTAATTTTTTATTTAATTTGGTAAATTCATATGCACAACGATTTACCTCTAACCGATAAACATATATCATACCTATACTTAAATTTATGTATCATTTCTTTAATTTATTGTTATTATCTATTCTAAATCGCATTAATTTTGAGTTGTGTGTGTTGCAGAAATTTTAAATTATTATGTTAAAATGCCACAATTTATACTTTATGAACGTAATAAATTTTCATACTAATTTTTTCATAGATTATATAACCATACCATCTTAAGTACCTTGATAAATATACATAGAAGTCATATTATACATATATAGCTATTTAGGTAATGTAAGAAGTTCAATTAAAGCTTTCAATTTAAGGATTCGGTTATTGATTTCATAATAGAACCATATTGTATTGGCAATATTACGACGATTTCCAAAACTTTTTTTTTGTATAAAAAAGTGGGTTGCTTAATATAAAGACTAAATGTTTATTCAATTATCACACCCTTAGATACTAAATACAAATACAAAAATGAAAAAGAAGAAGACGATTTTTCAAAACAGTAAAAATTATATTTTGTTATTTTTTAAAGATGTTCTTTTGTTTTTTTAAAAATCTAATAACTAAAATATGAAATTTAAATTTTTGGTGCAAAATTGGCAATATTAGTTTTAACTAATTAAAATTTAAATGCGCCTCGCAAAAAACGTTAGATGGATGAATTTTATCATCTTCTTCTTCTTCTTTTCGTGCCGAGACCTATGTATCTTGATCTACCAATTAGCACAATTGTTAACACTAAATTTACATTTATCTCATTGATATGACGACGTGTGTGTGTGGAAATGCTCCTGAAAACGTTAAACATGCTCCCCATTTTGCCTGACACCCCTTAAGCACCCTTTATTCTGAGATAATGCAATTTCTAGACTCTTTTTAAGTGCAATCCAACCACCCCCCGGCCTCAGACTAAAGTCAATACACCAGAGAAAAACATTTTTGTGTTTCACCCCAGTCGGACAAAGGTCACTCAATCCACTGAACTATTTAATCGGTATGAATTTTTTTAAGGACTGGAAAATATTTGAAAATCCTAATTGACATTTAAAAATGATTCGAAATTTTCTCAACAATATTACATAGGTACGATAAATAACAGCATATTGAAAGAAAGAAAGAAAAAAAAACTTAAAAAAATAGAAATATTTTATTCATTAGTTTACCTTTTTATCTGTGATTGTAGTATAATAGAAATAAAATCACTTTTACGTGACTGCATATTGCTTAATAGCACGTATAAATTCCAGTGTTTGAAAAAAAAAAACAAGTTGAATACATTTATATTAGGTGTTACCATGGGCGCCGGCAGAGGGCAGGAGACACGAAGAAATATTTACCCCACATCTTTGATTCTTGATTTTTTTTAAACTGAGCTCTGATCTCGTAAATAACATTCTATATGATTCTAAACTTCTTTTATCGCATTCAATGCCAATGATGCAAGATAAAAATCGCATATTACAATTATAACCGCAGGGCTTTCTCTGGGATATAACTATTTAGCAGCTCTACCCTTGGAAAAAAATCCAGACAACGCCAATGGGTGCTACTTGATTTCAAGTGCACTTAAAAGCTTTAAATATTACGTCACACTTTATGTGCAATTTATGACTCCATTATTCACGTGTATTATATTGAGCCTATGGTAATAAAATTTTTATTTGAGAGAGTGATAAAGTTATTGTTCCATATCCATAGAATATGTTATTTTTTTCAAATAATCTTTATGCATATAAAATGATACTTACTCGTTCGTATATATCTAATACCTAATACTAATAATTTTTGAATAAATTTTTCACAATTTTTAGAATTTAAAGTTAATATATTAGGATTGACATGATGATTGACTTAGAAGGAATATTTGAACACAATAAGTCACCTTATGTACAGCATTGAGGTGAAGCATGCTGCGCTCTAATCTATAAATGTTTTTAGGTTAAACTTTAGCTTTAGATGAATGAATGAAAGTAAAATCAAGAACTGAACTAGAAACAGAACTACACTTAAAACAGCATTATATGCTTTCTCAGACAGTAAAGCTTGTCGATTTCTTCGAAAATAGTAAACAGACGTAAGGAATAGCTATCGTTCACCATAATCGTTCTGTCATTAACTGATGAATTGAGATTTATTTTTGCTTCTGGACTCATCCAAAATATTCCGTTTATGTTAGACGAAAAGTTTAGCCAAACAAGCATTCCCATTAAACAGATTCATAAATTACCTATGTATAGATATGCTACTTTTATGCTTATAGCATTACAGTGCGGTTTTTTTTTCTAATCCTGTAATTTCGGAATTTGTTTTAACCCAATCTCATTTTGCACGAAAAAAACCCATCAAGCAAAAACCAAAAATGTTAAATTATCATCATTCCCTGTTCATTCAGTTCATGATAAAAACAATTTTTTTTTATTTTTTTTTTGGTAGCATTTTGGGTGTTAAACATAATTTCTTTCCTGTGAATTCATCATGTCTATATTCAGCAATATTTCTAGAAATCAACTTGTCTACCATACCCCCATTTTTGGTACATAACACCAATATGGTAAGCTTGTGTAAACATATTATAATAATATTTATCGATGTTATTACATCGTCCATAAAAGTTAGTCTGCAGCCCTTACGTTACTCTCTGTAGTCGAGCTACCATATAAATTATGTATGTATAATCGTAACTATACGGTAAATAATGTTCTATGTTTTCTAGGTATGTAATGTAAAGGGTAGTTCGGTAGGTTTTTTTTTTTTTTTCTTTGTATAGAAGATGTGAGATGTTGTTATTTTGTAGTCAAAATATTTTGTGAATATGAATTATTAATTTTAAATATAAAATTTTAAAAAATGTTAGGCATCATCGTAAAAATAAGAAATAATGTTACCAATACACAGTGTAGATATCTAAATATCAAATGGGTCTTAAAAAAACTGTTTGTCACCGCATTTATTTGTTAAAAAATAAATTAAAATATGAAAACAATTAAATAAAAAGAACTTAAATACCAGTTTCATTATAATCAAGAATTTAATCATAACCTAGAAATTAAAAAAAAAAAAAATATTGAAAGAAATTACCTGTGCTAAAATTTTTTTTTTCCTTAAAAATTGCTTAAAATTTTTCAGCCATGTTTTTTTTTTCTCTAATATCACACGCGTTTTGCAAATTTTTTAGAAACTCTCACAATTTTTATTTATTGAATATTAGATTATATTTTTAATTTTTTCATGTTTATCAGACACTCAACTAACGATAATTATTTCACAATAGTTTTATAGTAAAAGAAATACAAAGAAAAATTTAAAAAAATTAATTATGACGCAAATTAGCCAAAAAAACACTTCACCACAATTTAACGGAATGATCATTTAGTATTGTCTGATTAAAAATTCACTGAAATGTGGAGGCAAACCTTTTTTTTTGTCTCGCAAAAACGAAAAAATCCCTACTTTTTTCTATTTGATCCCAAAAAATCACGTCAAAACCACGTGATTTTTTTCATACATCTTGTGTAAAACAGTATGATACGAGATACGAATTCGAAAGTGATTTTGCTCCAAGCTCCATTATTTTTTATAATT
This sequence comes from Platyura marginata, assembly GCA_026745375.1. Lineage (NCBI taxonomy): Eukaryota > Metazoa > Arthropoda > Insecta > Diptera > Keroplatidae > Platyura > Platyura marginata. The sequence continues at coordinate 25,954 of JANSTT010000006.1, forward strand.
TTGATGTTTAAAAGTAACGTAAAATTTCGTCTAAAATATATTTCCTTAATGATAATATGATCTTCATCTTTGGGGCAATAAACAGTAAGTATTATATGCCAAATTCAGCTTCGATTGTAATTTTAATTTTATACATTATTTTCCAATGGCCCGCCCGCCATTTTGTGAATGTAGACCTAAAAATGCCCAATGGAAAATCGGAACTATAAATTTCATTAAATTCAAAACCAAAAGAAAATCAAACAATTGCACAAGGATGCCAAGTGACTCCTGCAGGTAATAACATTAAATACATACATAGGTATAAACAATATCAATTTTGAATTTGTATGTAACGTACTGAAATAAAATGCAGCCAAAATAATCCGCAAAAAAGAACACAAAGTGATGAAAAGTAGGAATTAATTATTCGCGAAATAGGTGAGGAGAGGTAGTCCATCTGCTTGATGTCTTCTGGAAGAACATTCCACAGAGCAGCGACCCTCGAATCAAAACCGACCGACCTGAGGTGAGATGTGTAGGTACGATAAATCTCAGCATCTATTCATTCTGCCGTCATAAAAAAAAGATAGATTTAGAAATAAAAGATAATCAGGACGAACCTTGAATTTCGGTACGAAGTTTTATTGCAGCTCAGCAGTGACACTGATTATAATTTGAAAGACGCTAGTAAGATTTGATATTAAAAACAAAGTCGACTTTGTAAAATATTAAAGTAAGTGACTATTTCAATATATTAGTCAAGGGCCAAATAATAACTACACCAAGAAAGCTTTTTGTGGTAGTTGCGGATTTGGCTTGCTTTATTTCATCAGCCAAGATATTACTTTCCTAGCTATATTTACTGCACAACTGAACCACACAAATAGAAAATCTAGAATTAAATAGATTTAAAGCTCAATCCATGGCATTTCTGAATCAATTTTCTACTTTGTCTACCTATACATACATTCAATACACCCTTCCCAAAATACGGAACAAAAGTATATTGGACTCTTTCCGTACTCTTTACAAAATGATTTTCATCTGACTGAATATTATATTATTGGTATGTTCTACTTTTCTTCTTCTTTTTTTTGTGTGTGTGTCTTTCCCGTTTTCTTCGCAGCCGATGTTTTAAAATCGATATGATGCCGAACATTTGACACGTGGCCTGGATAAAACAGTGATGGCATTCGAACACATTATTTTCACTCATATCATGCAAACATTCAATATAAAGGAAAAACTTGGGAAAATTCAAGTAAAATTCCGAATCATTTGTTTTTATCCTAAATTGTGAGATAAACAAACATTAATGTAAGAAAAGAGGGTTAGTAATGGGATTATTTGAATGAGATGCTATTTTGAGTGTTTACATTTTTCCATTATTTGATATCATGTAGGTGGGTAGGGTTGAAAATAATAGAATTTTAATTATGCACACGTTATTTAATTGATAATGCATAGGAGTTTCAATTGTGTTTCGTTAAAGGTGATTAGATGCGATGTCACGTTTAGGAATAGATATTTCGTTTGGAATTGGGAAATGCTCTTAAAATAATGTTCCATAGTAATTTTACAAAAATTGTTTATGATAATAAAACAAAAAAAATCACCAATTAGAGAGAGATTAAAATCTTATGGTTAATTTTTATGCTTATACTTATCTCTCCTCAAGCCATTCTCCGAAACTATCAACATTATGTTGTCTCCTCCCAAATTCAATCTGAAATGACGCCACTGCATCATGCTCTAAATATCTACTAATCAACTCAGAAAGAATCTGACTGACTAAGTGGAAATACAGTATCATAAGGATAGATCTCACTTTAATAGCCATCCTAATATTGAATCTGCTTAACAAAATATTTTGCCCAGTTTGAGTGTATCGACAACTACAGTCCTTGTATAGACTTCATGTAGACTAATTTTACATTATCCTCCCTATAACGGACACTCCTCATGGACGAACAGAAGGTATTCTCGCTCATAGGAGAGGTGCCACTGTAAATGTTCTTGAAGTTTCAATTGACTAGAGTGTATAAATTAGTTGATTAACGATTACGATTTACTTATTATTATCCGACCAAATGGAGTGGAGGTCTCGGCTTAAATATCGACTAGAATATATGTGCGTAATTATTTTTCTCAGATTTGATCCTTTGAATAAAAGATGGCAGGAGTATGTACTGAAACATAGGCGTGCATGGATGGACAAAAACCAAAATTATATTTAAAAATATTTTTTTTACTGTATAGCAAGCATTGACTTTAAAAAAAATAAATTAAATTAAATTTGTCTAATAGTAATTTTTTCTTCTTTTATTTTTAGAGAGGAAGCAGATACGGCCATAGACATAATCAAAGATCTCAGTCGCTAAACCGCGGTCAAGCGCTCTCCCGAGCAGAAGTTGGCGGCATGTGGTGACACCAGGGGGCCTCAGGTAAGTTAGCATTTTATTTCGTTTTTTAATTTTAATCAGAAATTCCATTGGATTTCAATAACCTGGACCAGATTTAATTCGCTAAATATTCCAAAATTGATTTCTTAAAAAATCTTAAATATTAACAACTTTTCCAAAAATGTGTTTGCCATATTTACTTTGATAGGTTTCGAATCGGTAAATATGCGGGCAATAGTGATGAGAAAAAATTATTACCAGGCACGAAGCGTACCATTTTTTGAAGAAGGAAGCGCTTACATTCTATGTTTATTTTTATTCACCACGATTTTGGATAAAATGACCACCAATTCAATTAATTCTTTTCACCACATACTTACCACTTCTCAGCCGCTTATATAATATGATTTATCTGAATTTTGTATGGTTTTTATATGGCGAAATGATAAGGTTTTTAGACCTTCTAATACAAGACAAGTTTTTTATATGAGTTTTTGTTTTCGGAAGTACTCGTTCTATCGGATATTAGACGAATTCATGTCTGTTTTTATTTTTGGATGGGATCATTTCTTGGAAACAGAATTAAATTGATGTAATTTTTTTTTTGCTAATAATAATTTTTATATAATTTTAGGAGGGCAGGCGGGAAGCTGTGCTAGCTGTGCCATGGGAAATAAATTAAGTTGTTCCTGTGCGCCACTTATGCGCAAAGCATATCGATATGAGGATTCGCCATGGCAAACTTCTCGTCGACGTGATGGCCATCTCCTGAGGTAAATACATTGTACATTATTTGCATGAAGACCTCCCCAACCAAAAAAAAAAGAAAAAAGAAAAAAATTGGGGTGGCAAACATTTACATAGAGACAATATTCAATGTTTTACATTTAAAATGAAACAATTACCTAAGACAAGTTAATTGTATTATCGATGTGCATGGAATGAATTGGAAAATATAACACAGTGTTACGTGTAAAAAATCATTTTATTAATATTTTTTTTAATATACAAATAGCAAATGCTTTAGTGAATTTGATGTTAAAATAATTCGTGTAGCGTTTCATCATCAGAATCAACATTGTTTCAACTATTATGTTGTTCGTTCGTTACATATTAATTAATTAAAGATGTTTAAGTGTAAAACAATTGTATTGTTATCTAATATTATGACAATCTTACTTTATTAGCGTGTTCAGGTTGTGGGCGGAAGTATTTCATGTATCTGCAAGCGGTGCTGGTACTGTTAAGTGGCAACAAGTATCTGAAGATTTAGTTCCTGTAAATATAACGTGCATACAAGATTCACCCGAATGTGTATTTCACATTACAGCATACAACAGTCAAGTTGATAAAATACTCGATGTTCGACTCGTTCAACCAGGTATGTTTCCATTTTTTGTTGTTTTTGTTTTTTGTTTTTTTTTGAGCATTGAATATAATTCAGTTTTTTTTTTTTTTTTGTGCATAATTTTTCTTTTAAAGGAACTCGTATTGGACAAGCATCGGAATGCTTTGTTTACTGGAAGGATCCCATGACTAATGATACATGGGGATTAAATTTTACATCGCCAATTGATGCCAAGCAATTTAGGGAATGCTGTGTAAGTGTCCATTTCAAAATTAATTACTTGCTGCGTGACTTTTCTATAAATTTTTTTCCTGGCCTAAACATTTTTTTTTTGTTTTTCGTTTTTTTTTAGCAAATTTTTCGGTTTTTATTTTTGTGCGATATATATATTTTTATTAAAATAATGGACGTTTACAGATAATTTGAATAACAATCAATTTGAATTAACTTTAGTAAGCAAATGTCAAAAATTTGTTCATTAACATTTAGAGTTCCTACTTCTTCTCTATAGATTTTGGTTTTTAATTGCTTATTATTTGTACAAACAACCATGTGCTCTCTTTTAAGTCGTCAAACATTTTTCGATTCGATTCACACACGATTGATATTTTCCTCAAGTACATTTGTGGTTAGGGAGGACACTTAAGTATTTTACACTGCAAAGCGCTGATTCCAAATTGTTTACTACCATCTTTTACTGCTTCTGGTTCAGTTGACGGTTATCAAGAATTTTCGAAAAGCTACTCACCGTTCTCAGAATTTTATTGTAAATTTTTGTTTTTTTAGAAAATTTTAACCCTAATTGTGCCTTCAAAGGGTTAACTTTTAAAAATATATTAATGCACTAAAAACATAGAGAATATCTCCCTGAATAAATTTAGTAGTATTTTAATTTTTTTTGTCAACCCTTTCCTGTTCAAAATATATGCACCTTAAAGGGTTAACTTTTTCTAAAAGTTTTATTTCACAAAAAATGCTGGAAATGTCTAATGAAGATAATACCACATGAGTTAAATGTCCTTCAAGCTTTCGAAACCATTTTTTTGGAACCATATGCGTTGTCAACATGGCTAATAATTGATCAATAGAGATGGGGTGATAGTTTTTTCAGACCTCATCATAAATATGTAGTTGGAACAATTGGAGCTCCAGTTTAAGTCAATTTATTCAAAGAGATCCATTTGTTTTGGTCGGATAGGTCTATTATTTTTTATAATTGAATATTGGTGCAGCAAAATAACAACACGGTCCTTGGATTACTAGCGGATCCACAACCAAATAATAGTTCATTTCAGTGATGAATGGCCAATAGTCCTATCCTAAACCTAAACAATTCGTTTATATTGCTGAAAGTGCTATTCTTCCATGAGAGTATGTTGGATATTCGAACAGAAAGTGCTTTGCCATTTCGTCCTCAGCTTCGCCTTTTTCTCAGGAAGGTATTTGCCTAATTTTCTCTCTAATTGGTCGGCTAGTAATCAAATCTAGATCTAGGTCTTTAATAATTACATATCTCTATATTTTTGTCACTTTTCGTTTTTCTTCCTTGTCTCTGTGTCCATCTCCATATGTTTCTTTGTTCTAATTTAATGAAATTTTTCTTTTTTATTCAGTTGAGTTTCTTTTCTTTCTATCAAGTTGGCATATAGACTCCTATCCTAATGTTCCAAATTAACTCCTAAAATGTTATAAAAACTCAAAGACAATTTAAATTATTTATAGACGTCCATAATATGACAAAATTGGCATTTTCACATAGTTTAACAACTTTTTAATAATTTTTTTCTTCATTTTTTGTATATATTTTTGTTGTGTTTTTTACATTTTTTTTTTCTTTTTTTATTCATTTTTATTTTCTGTATCAAAATTGCTTTATTTATCAAAAGTTTCGTCGAAATAAGTAATTAATTGTACTTTTATCAAAGCTTGCTATATAGTTAATTGAACTTTTGCAAAGTTTTCAGTAAAGCCAACTCATCATGTTCACTTTAATGATGATGATGAGCAATTTGTGCAAGTATGTGTAGTATTCAAATTATCTATGTGTTTTTTGTTTAATTTTTTTTTTTTTTTTATAAATCCTATTTGAAAAACATCTCGATGTTGCTTCCTTTTTTCCAAAAAAGTGTCACTCTCTCAGATAACAAGAACTTAATGAGAATAATTAATTTTTATAATTTGAAGTTGTCATTTCTAAGGATTTCTTTTTTAATGGGTGGCGTCGTACACATTTTTCTGTGTGACATTTCCGATGGTTTCTTGTAGATATTTTCAATCTTGTTCTCATCGTCGATTTATCCTCGTTATATGTCTCCAGATATCGTTCGGTTGTCGCATCATTTTATTAGACGCCACGTCATTAGATCGTTCTGTTCCAGTTCCTTTTTGGCTGATCAAAGCTTTATAATCTTTTATAACACGATTTATGAATAATTTAATGCTTTTTTCCCACATCCTCAATGTACATATAGGAAAGAGTGTTCTCTGAGGAGGAATTTTCTTACATTAACTGAAGAATGAATACAAATTTTGAACAATTTTCGATCTCTTCTAAAAAAAAACAAAAAACCAATTTTTTGATTTACATTCTTTTATAAATTAAGTAATCTAAAAACAGTAGCGGAACCAGTAGCACTGGCACTTACAAATTAAAATGCTAAATTAAAAAAAAATTAAATTCCTCCGTTGAAGCTTACGAGCAACGAGCATGGTGATTGTGTAGGAAGGAGCATTAATCCTCGATGCGTATAATCTCTAAACAGTGAAGCATTTTCAGTTGGTTCGTTCATAGACTTCTAACTCATTATTCAAAAGAATCTCTGCAATATAATTTTTTTTCTTTTTTTGAGATTACAGGACAGGCCAAACACTTTCTTTGGGCTGCATTTGTAGTATTACCCTCCATTTTGGTTTGTTTTTCATTTGGTAAATCAAATGTTCACAATACAAGTGTTTTCTGAAGTGCTCCTGCCTTACGAATAAGATTTTGATAAAAAAGGAAGCAGTAAGTACCTAGTTCCAAACTACAATGTAGCTTCCTTTAATATCCCGCAAATTAATTTAAGGAGTGTCAATTTCTCACAAAACTTACAGCTCCTGTAATAATCAAAATTAAACCCAAACTAATAAATTTTGTAAATTTATCCTCCATTTCCTGACACCGCCCCCCTCCCCCAATCAAAATTATAATAAAAATTAAATCTACATACTAAATCGCTTATAAACAGCGATTACATTAAGTTCTAGTTAATTACATATTTTGGGTGATTACTTTTTTGTCCGCCTTTTTTGTTTTTGTTTTTTCTTTCCAAATTCAAAAAAAAAAAAAATGACATAACACAATTTTTGTAAATTTTTTTTTATATAAATTTTGTTTTATGTGATTTCAACAATAATCCGCACCAAAAATTACTTACGAACCTTGTGTGTATCCCAACCAACTAACCTAATGATAGTGCGACGTTTTACAGTCGCCTTCATTCAAATTTTCACGAAAGGCCTCATCGAGTTATTCGCTGAAACTTGATCCACCGGGTAAAGGAAAAATAAAAGCCAAACGAAAGCCACTTAGTACACCAGCTAGTCCATCAAGAGTACGTGAACCGCAATGTACTTGCATGACAGCGGAACAATATGCCCGAATTCGATCTCAGGATCCACGTTACAGAGGTATATTTAATTTGATTATTTTGTGTATGTGTGTGTGTGGTTTTTTTCATTTTCTATATGAAATTCTAATATGTGACAGGATCATCAACACTTCCACGTGCTACATCTCGTGGTACTGAAACGGAAATTGGCCGCGGTGATAGTAAAGTAGCAGCGGCAACGTCTAGCACATCAATATACGATAATGTTACGTCAGGAAATCAATCGGGCCAAACAACAGCTCAAGGTTTGATGATTTTTTTTTTTTGCTGCTTTAAGCTTTTTTCGTTAAGATTGGAAAGCTTTCAAAGTTTGTATGCCATTTTCCATTTATCCATTTCAGATACTCTTATACGACCAACAAAGTCTCAAGAAACGAATACTATTTCAAATGCAACAACAATCACAAGTACAGTAAGCAATCAAAATCACGTTGGATCGCAAATTGGTCAAGATGATGTACCTTCTATGAAGGTTGAGGAAACGTCAAAGTCTGAAGGAACGCAAGCTGGTGGAACATTGCAACAAAATAATACGGCCTCATCGAAGTCAACTTCCACTGGAACTGGAACACGCACAAAAGATTACAACGATGAAATGGTAAATGGGGCGAGGGGAATTTTTCGAAATTCTAAATTGATTTAACAAATTTTTTCTCTTCTTTTTAGTCCCACGAATCACATGAAATGCATCACAATATTATAAATAATAATACACGACGTAAAACGAAAAGCACCGAAGATATGAATGTTGGTAAGTTTTTTTTTTTTATATGTGACTAGGGCGATTACAAAAAAACCCTCTATTTAATGGGAATTTCTCCAAATTCATTGACCAAATGTCCTGAAAAATGTTTTCAAAAGCTCACCGTTATATCATCGTGTCCTTACTGCAAAGGCTAAACATATTTTTCTGAAAATAGTGATAGCTTTAAGGAAGCAACATGATGCTTTTCGAAAGCTCTCCATTTTTTGTCTATAAAATGCCACTCTTTTATATTACAATTTCAACTTGACAAAGCTCAATACACAAAATTATGGTTCTGCTGTAGAGTAAACTTGATGTATATGGAAAAAATACCTACAGATAGAACCATTGAAAAAAGTTCCTCACTTCAGTTCTTTCATCTATAGCATTTGTAATGGTAACATGACAAATAGAAAAAAAGAGTAGCCGGGACGAGTCCCTATCTACTGCCTTACAAAACTATACTTGATCAACCTGAAAAGACCTACTCAGTTGAGAAGCATTGTATAGTCCAGGAACTGAAAGGAAGCAGAATTAGATGGCATAAACGAAGAGACCCTGTTTTCCTTAATAGGTTCTAAGAAATATGAACATATCAGAACTTAGAATCGTGTTATTACGAATCGATAGAAGAAGATCACATGTTATTAAATTTACTTCTTTCATTTTTAGATACATCAACACTTAAGCGTATGCTAAAACCAATGCCGAGTACCGAAAGTCCAGTAACCTCACCCGAAATGGGAAAACGTCGTTTCAATAATTTCTACAATGCTAATACAATGAATCCTCCGCATATTCATCCGCACACAATGCACGCCGCCGCTCACTTAGTGAATAATAATACAATGTCTGGACGTATACCAAATCAGTCGTCACGATTTTCCGGTTCACGATCATCCCATGAAATTGGACGTGGTTTTTCGCAACGTGGACTCTATTTGGAATTGGAACGGGAACGTGGTTGTGTTGAGGGATCACCTCCATCAGATAATGTAATGTTTGACAATCATTGCTATGCGACAACACCGAGTTCAAGTAATGGTAATTCAGATCAGGATCAACCATACGGACAGCGTCCAAATGCTGGACGACATTCGCATCATCATCAGGTAAGTCAAAAGGATGCATTTAAAGGGATTAAAAAGAGAGTTTTAAAAATGAATTTCACACTAGAATCAGCCTAATGTTACACCAACTCCTGGATCGCCTACATCCAGACTACTATTGGAATATGAAATGCATTTACGAAATACTCTAGCCAAAGGAATGGATGCTGAATCGTACAGTCTGCACACCTTTGAAGCACTACTATCCCAAAGTATGGAAAATTTAGGTAACCATTCATTTAGATTCTCTCTGAACACCCTTTGTTTTGAAGTAACAAAATCGTAAACAAACAAAATTAGTAGTTTTGCGCCTAAAAGTTGATCCTTGATTTTCATTGAGCTTTTTCTCTGCTTCACCACCAGTCTACACCACAAATTCCAATTTAATTTGCTTTAATTTGTTTCAATACATAACCCAGAATTCGCTGAGAGCTTATCAGGATCAACACAACGTAGTCCCTATCCCATGAGGAGGCGTAAGTAGCCAAAATTAGCTAGCTAAATCCAGTGCTTAGCATATTATTCTGTTGTAGAGTAGTTGCAAAAAAACCAATTGCAAATCGATTTGTCTTTTTTTATTTTTGAAAATTGGTCTGTAGGTATAGGAATGTAACGAAATTTTCGATTTAATTTAAATAGGACCTCCGTCTGCAGCTAAATCGTCTACGCTTCCATTGCCCCATCAACGGCCGCCATTAGCAAATGTTAGGGAACGTGAAAGAGATCGTGAACGTGATGGATACTACAGTGATAGAAATGAATTGATACGCGAACGGGAAAGAGAGAGGGAAAGGGATAGAGGTTATTTAAGCGATCATAATTCAAGGTTAGTAGTGTACTATCATTGACCATGGATAAGGGGGTCCATAAAATTTTACTCAATAATTAAATAATAATTTTAGCTTTTCAACATCACGCTGTGCAACGTGCATCGGTGAATCAGCCCGTGCTCAGTGGTTTCGCCATTCAGATGGTTGGCGATCGGGTAGCTCAACATTAGGATCTGGTTCTGGTCAAGGAATTTTAACGTCACAAGCAAGCAGTGGCCATAAACGTTCGCCATGGGATTCATTGCCATCATTAAGACAGGATAGTAGTATTAATGATTCTGGTTACAAGAGCACTAGAGCAGATTCCTTTGAGCAAAGGTATTTTGTATCCTTATTACTGTGATGTTTTTGTAATTATTTTTCTTTTTCTTTTAAGGGGAGTGTTTGATAGACAAGATAGTCTTCGTTCTGATTACTTAAGCGATCGTGAATCTCGATATGGAATTGTGCAACAAGCATCAATTGATAGTACCGACTCCAGATTATGCTATTTGACATCATCTGAGGTGAGTACACTTAGCTTTTATGCCCTTTTTTTACAAATTTAATTCTCTAAAGCTTTATTTTAAAATTAATTATAAAAAAGATTATCTTCTTATATATCTAAGGATGTAGGTCCTTAACGAATGCCTAAATCCTATCTAATGCTATCTTTGATGTCGTATACGATTTTATTGAGACCGACAAGTATTTTTGACAAATTCACACTTAGTATTCTGTAAAAGGCACCTTATTATTTTAAGGATTTTCTTTATTCATTTTTGTTGTTGTTAATGTTCCACACGTTAACTGTCATATGGCTCAGTTAAAACGACTCAGTTCCATTTTTTCAATGTGGTCTACAATGTCTACCGTCCCGCTGACATTAGTTTTTTCGCATTTGTTATGGAACCGCACGCGCACCGACAAATATTCATTGGATTTAGTTCCATTTCTTTACCGCGGTCGGTATCAATATTTTATTCTGAAAAATCAAGTGTTTTAGTGGCCGAATTGAAAAAAGGTCCTTTTTCCTTAATATTTAGAATTGTTGACTAGTGGAACAAAATGGTTTTTCTCGAGAATTCTTTCTGGAGAATTTCTCAAATTTGCTAATTTTTTAAAAACATTGACACCTCCAGTTGTTGCGGAAGGGACAAATCCTACAATACATCGGATGTAGTTTCATTAGATTGATTCGGACACTTACCACCCAATATTTTGGTCTGACTCAACAAGCCTAGCGTTTTAGTCGACGAGTTGAAAAAAAGGCCATTTTCTTTAATATTTCAAATCGTCGTGGTTTTTCCCAAATTTTGGTATCAATATTTTATTCTGAAAAATCAAGTGTTTTAGTGGCCGAATTGAAAAAAGGTCCTTTTTCCTTAATATTTA
>JANSTT010000006.1:37493-58404 GCA_026745375.1 Platyura marginata
TTGATTCGGACACTTACCACCCAATATTTTGGTCTGACTCAACAAGCCTAGCGTTTTAGTCGACGAGTTGAAAAAAAAGGCCATTTTCTTTAATATTTCAAATCGTCGTGGTTTTTCCCAAATTTTGATTACTCTTTAGAAATTCTCGAGAAAGCCAAAAATTTGTATATTGAACGGCTGTCGTCGGCGCGATAAGGAATTCTTAACAATCCTTGAGTGTATTTATGTAATCGATACAGAATAAAGTTGCGAGTTTTTAAAAGCGATTGACTAATGGAAAAATTTATTGAAAATTCTGTTGATTACATGGAATTAAATCTGCATGAGTGTGTGACGTCCTGTATTCCGATTGACTCTGTTATTATGTATAATTGTGGATTCACTTAATAATTTTGTTAATATTTTTAAAAACCGATTCGGTATGGCTTTTCTCTCTCTCTCTCTCTCTCTCTATCTGTGTTATTGACAAAAATATTGAATTCAAAATTTTCATAGTTTATTTTCCAAAAAGGTAAATTTTTTTTTTCACTTTTTTCAATTCAGGATAATTAAATATCTGATTTTCAATAGGTGGTATAACGTATATGGTGTAGTATAATAGAATGAAATCATTCTATTTCATTTCTAGTTTGTAATAGAAATGCGGAAATTGAATTATTCGATACCAATCGAACGTTGAATTTAATCAAAACATAATAATAACTTGTAATTTGGATGGAAAGGGTATGGGTAAAGTGTATATTGATATTTGGTAGTGTGTAGAGCCTAAATAATACAATACAAATCAATCGACTATGTCTACCCTGCCATTTTTTTAAAGCTTTAAGATTTATAAATAGAATTAATGACTCTCTTCTATTTTATTAATCAATTATCCTGCTTACTAAACGATAAGATATAGACTCTCACTCTATAAAGTGACGGCTATTAACTTCCAATTTATTAATAATTAGTATCTCTAAACTCTTATCTATTTATATAGGTACGAATAATTCGTAACTATTACCCGGAATATAGATCACATTATGCATCGCATAGTGACTTATATCCGGTAAATTTACCACATTGTAAACAAATGCGACAATTACAACGATGCGGCTTTGTTTACATTGTAGTAATTGAAATATTTTGTTTATTTCTTGAAATGTTTTGTTTCATTACTGAACAAACACCAACAGTAACTTTTTCAACATTTCTTTTTGTATCTTAATCTGAAATATAAATTATGATTAATAAGATTATGACTTATAGAACAGTTTAGGTCATCTTCTGATCATATGGAAAAAAAAACCAAATCTTAACCCTCGGTTATTAACGTCTGGGTCGATTCGACCCAAAACAAAAAAAAACGCATTTAAAACATTACGTAATGAAATGCAAACTACTTCACAATAACAAGTAATCATTTGATTGTTTAGTATGCAGGTTGACTAAAATTTTAGCACAGTTTTCTGTAAATTACTGGTTTGGTTCACATTTAAGTCATTTTTTCAGGTGAGGTGGAGGTAAAGTCGATTTAGACCCAGCGTTAGTATTCATGGAAGATATTTTAGCGTTAGTAACCGAGGGTTAAGTATTGTATGTACATAGATAATTATGGTCATTTATTAACTTTGTGAAACTGTGAAATTGACCTAAGCTGTTCGGCCAAATTGCCACAGAAATAGTATAAGACTGTAATTAGTAGGAATTATATAAAATAGGGCAATTCAATTATTTGCACTCAAACGAAAGCCATAGTAGTAATTTAAACGCCTTACTGTCATAATGCAAGACATTTTCAATTGTTGTTGGTATGCCATACGAGTAAAATTACTATACAGACACTTCTAACGCACCTAAATATTACTAATATTTACTTGCCACATTTATTTACCTATTTTTAACCTAATATTTAAAGTTACCTAAAATAAGTACTAATTAGGTATTTTATTGTTAAACAGACCGACGTACGTGCTACAGTTATTGTTAAACATTTTAAGGACAATTTATTCTTAATATATATCCCAAATATCAACCTTAAAGTCAAATGATATTTTAAGTAATTATTGTAGACGATAAATTATTAATTATTGAATTTATTTGTTATTGTTGATAGGTAATTTTTGACAACTAAAATGTCTTTATAGTTAAAGGGAATTTAAAGACTATTCTGGACTAAAGATTCATATATTTGTTAATTATTCTTATTTTTCTCCTTCAATAAAGCTTTTAAACGCATATTTATATAGAGTTGAATATTCCCAAGTGTTAGTATATTATTTTAATCGGACAGTTACAGAAATCATAAAATTCTGGTGTCTAATAAAATTTATCATAAACACAAACAAAAAAAAAACAAAAAATTATCAGCAAATTAATTACATTCTTTTTTATTAAGGAATACTTAATTAAAACAACAAAAATTCAAACATTAAATGGTTACAACAACAGTTAATCATTTTACATGGAATACATCTGCCTGAAAACATTTTTGCGGTCATTAATCTAGCAAGAGGACTGTGTTCTCTACTTCCTTTTTTTTTCTTGGGGTTTTTTTTTTTTTTTCTTTTTTCTTACCCTCAGACATTTATGTAATGTATAATATTAATCTATCTAAATTACCCTTAATTTATAGAACAGTTAATGCTTTTTTAAGTAAACCATAATATTATTGTAATGTGTTTTCTACAAAATCGCCTATTAATTCGCATTTATATCCTTTTTCTGCGTTTCCCCTATAATAAGTCGGCAAAACACATAACCGGATAATTTATAGTAAACTAAAATATTCTGTACCATAATTATACGCATACATACATACCATCCATACATACAGTATACCTAGTACAACAAGACTATATAGGTCACTTTAACTGAGCAGCAAAAACAACAACAAAAAACCAACCTATAGCACTGCACCTTTGTATATTACCTACCGAAATCTAGTACAAACCAACCAGAGAGTTAGTTCACATCAGGCCAAATAGAAAAACCATTTTTCATTTTGAATTTTCTATTGAAAATTAAATAAATAATATCCACACAAACAGACTCGGGGATGACTTTATCCCTTATGTGATTTTTTTTTTTTTTTTTTTGGAATACTTATATTCAAATCGAGATGTTCTCGAGTGTTTACTGTTTACACACAGAGCCGAGCCAAGGAAAATCGTTTTTTTCATAACTAATGGATTTTTTTTTTCTTATTGGCTTTTTTTTTTTTTTTTTGGTTTTCTTTTTCTGCATCGACACAAAATAAATTCCTAATGAAGCGGAAAAAAAATAGCTTTTCCCATTATCACATTGATCTCAATATAATTACCTGACTGGGTAGTAATCAATTTTCCATTATTTTGTTTGGAGCAGTTTTTTTTTATTTTTTTTTTTTATTTTTTTGGGCACAGCCGATAACTTTCCGTATATATAGATATATATATATATATATAATATAATAACAATGTGAAAATGTGCTTGAAATGAACAATATCCATAGTAGAGAAGTGAAAGCTCCGTTATAATACAGCGGCAAGGGGTGGCAAAAGCAAAAGCAAAAAAAAAAGAAAAAGGAGATGATGGATGCTGTATTTGTAGGCGGAGCAAGTTTTAGGTAAAATGCGAACGAACGACCTCGTGCTTTGGCCTCGACCTGTATTAATATAATATTGTATATGGCTGTAATATACATATGTATGTATGTATGTATGGGTTAGTGTTGTAACTGAATCAATGAACTCAATAGACAATGTGGAAAACTATTTAGATTAAATATGGATATACGTTTACATACATATATAGATTTTTTGCGAAAAAGATGTTCGATAAGGGATTGATAAGGGTTGGAAATAAATTGTCATGAATTTAAGGTTTCTTTGTATCAATATTTATAAGGTACATACTATAGGTACACGATGGGTGCAGTTTAATATAGCTATTTGAAATCGGTTTTTGCTCACATTGCATGACAAAAAGAACAAAAAAAAGAAGAGGGGAGGGGTTGTAAAATTAGTTTTGGTATTTATCGAATTTCAGATATATACAATGGAGTTTAAATCGTTTTTTTTTTTTTGTTACCATAATTTCCGGTCTGTAAATATGGAAATTTGAATTTTTTTTCGGAAAATTTATTGTTTCTCATCACTGGCAGAAAATCTCTTTTACCCCATTTTTTGATCGATATAATTTTTAATACAGAGGGTTTTTATTTTTTGCCAAGGGTAGATATGATGTAGAATTGCTGTATACATGGTACAAGTATAAATCATGAAAAAGAGCTTAGTCAACTCATGTTTTATTTTTTGAAGCTTGATGATATACATATATGAACTTTGCATATTGATAACTATCTGTGTAACACATAAAAATTCTGGTGACAAATTAAAAAAAAAATTATCCAGATACTAACTTTTGCAAGTATTCAATTTTAAATTGAAACTGTTCTGTTTAACTTTAAAGAGGAACAATTTTTGGTATTATACTCAAAATCAACAGTTTTCCACGGCCGAGAAAGTGGATTTTCTTTATACATTTCGTTTTTCCTACAGACGCAAGAAAAAACACAGTTTTTTTTTGTCTTTTGCACGTTCTTCGTTATTCTTCTGCTTCTTCTTCGGCTTCTGCTTCTTCTTCGGCTTCTGCTTCTTCGTCGTTCTTTTTACATCCTTTATATTCCTTCGATTTCTTAGTATTTTTTGCTTCTTCTTTTTTCACTTTGTTTTCTTCATCTTTTTCGTCTCATTCATTTTGTTTTTGGCTTCTCCATTTTTTTTTTTTGGCTTCTTCATTTTTTTTTTGTCTTCTTTGTATTCTTCTCATACTTCGCCTGATTCGTCTTCTTGGACTACTTCTTCTCTTCTTCATTTTCAACGTGAAACTTTATATTTCTTTTCTACAATACCAAAATTGTCCCAAAAATCTTGTTCGATTTTACAAACTTTCTTATATTTCGCTTCGCTAAAACCAACTACTAACTACTATTCGTTAAAATTTCAAATATCTTTTCAAAAATACTCTTTTTTTCCCCTTATCTTGAATGAATGCTCTGGCAAACTCATAACCATATAATTTCCGTTAATATTGCCGTTTTTCCGCTTTTCCGTCCAACTAAGCAGCTAAATTTCATTTAAAATAAAAACTTCAGTCGGTTGGAAATGAAGCATGGGAATTGATATTTGATTTAGAGAGAGAGAGTAGTAGGTATAATTGTGATTATTTATTTATATCTTAAATTTTATTCATATATGATATTACATATAGATACATAAATACATACATAATGTCTACTACATACGTATATGGTACATAATGTCGTTTACCGTTTCTATTTGCTTGTTTTGTTTGACAGGTTGATTATTTTTTTATTTATACCTAAGCAGACTTTTTTTCTTTTTTCATTCCCTTTGGTTTAACTTGATCTTTAATTTTTTTTTTCCTTCTTAATATGTATGTCAAGAAAGGGGAATAAATTCCAAGAGACTTTTCAATTCTCTTTCGGAATTCCATAAGAAAACTCTCATTAAAATTTTCTATAAAACATTAATCACATTATGATAGAAAGGCGGTAAATGTAATTAATTATAAGTTAAGATGTTGGTATCAAAGTAATGGTTTAAGTTTATGCGTTTATTAGTACACAAGGATAATAATTATGCTTTTAGAGTATTAAATGGAAAAATCAAAATTATCTATAAGTACAAAATATTACAATCACGTACAATTAGAAGCCTACTATACTAGCTACGACATAGATCTTACCAGACTTACCTGAAAAACACTTATAATGTTTTTTTTTCTTTTTTTGTTTGTCAGGATGTTTTTCCATAATTACATTTAATGGGTTTTCATTGTCACGTTGTATTTTTGGATGGTCGTTGTTGTTGTTTTTATTTTGTTTTTGTAAAAAAGGTGATGCCATTAGCTTGATAAACAAAATGAACATCTTTAAGGACAATTGCTTTATCAAATAATTATTATTTTGCGTTTTAACGTAAGTAACAAATAATATTTTGACTTAATCTCGATGAGAGATTTGTCTCAACATTAATTTTAATGGAAACCTTTTATTGTCTATTTGGAATATTTATTCTTCAAGACGATGAAGTGGATGGGATGGTGAATAGTGAAATGAAGAAACACACATACCATGTGTTGATACTTTATTATTCTTTGTTCTGTTCTTTTGCCAATACTGTCACTTCTTAGCTGGTCGATCTGACTAATGCGGTTTAGCATTACGGGTGGCTTGAATATTCCAGTTTATGGGTGCTTGTTACGTTCCAGGAAGGGCCGGATCTACCATAGGTTCAAATGGTGCATTGTAACCGAGCGCTACATTACATATTTAAAATAGGGGCGCCATATAAAAATGTGGAAAGGAAATGGTTTAGGATTTGGGGCGACCAAAACCAGTATTGAACCAGGCACAAAAATAGCTAGAATCGGGCCTGGTTCCAGGCCATATGGCCAGTTTTTTGTTTGGATAATCCTTCATTTTATCGATTTCGGGAGATTTGTGTGGATTGTAGAGTATGAAGTCGTTCGGAATGTTTTTTGTGAATTACAAATTTATTTGATACATTACATTGGATTCAACTCTGACTACACTTTCAAGATGCGTTTCATTCTTTCATTCACTTCTTCTATCATTTTATCATGTATGGAGAGTGTTCTGTTGATTTAATTGTTAATTTTTGAAGAAAAAAAAATGCTTTCTTTCACGATTTTGTTTATAGGCAATGATAAACAATTGGCTAGCATTGATATATACATACATAAGGAGCTATGTATAATTATGTATGATGTATACAAAGATGGGCATTCAAATATGCTTTTATATGTAGGGGTGTGTGCATGTACTTTACATTTGCAAATGTGAAAGGGCAAACAAAATGATGAAAAGTTAAATTGAATTCATGTTACTTACCAGCAGAAATTCACAAAAATAAAATCTTTTAATTAATTTATCTACAGGTAAAATTTCTTTTATATCATTCTTCTACCCAGTGTTGAATGTAAACCGGTACGGCATTTTCACACGTATATGGAAAACCTTCTGCGAAATTCTTTTTGAATTAAAATTAAATTATTCATAGCAAATTTCAACCCTTTTTTTTACAGCGAATTTATGAAGGATTAAGAATGACGACGTACAAAAATTGCTCCTTTTTTAATGAAATGGCTGATTTTTATTTTTAATTGTTTAATCATTGTTAAAAAAAATTACTTACAGCAATTTTTTGCATGGCCATCAAATCATACTAAAATTTCCAATATAAAAAATGTTTGCTAAAAATAGGCCGCCCAATCATATCTACCCACCGAAGAAAAAAAAAAAAAAATCAAATATTTCGATATTTCGCCTATCATACATTTTCTAGAGAAGCCGTCACTGTAAATGTATTCCTATCGAATGGCATGGGATGGGCAAAAGCAGTTACTTTATCAATGCCAAAAATGTGACTCTTGAGATATAATGAACCAATAATCGTGACAATATGGATTTACATAGACATATTCCAAGTGGAATGATGCTCAAAACATCAGACCCTAAACCGCATAACGCTTTTTTACGAATACGAAATTTCATTAAGCTCAGGCATATTTTTCTAAAAATCTTTTATTGTTTCAATTTCAATGGAAATCACATTTTTGAAGCCAATACTTTATACCCAATAATGTTCAACACACTACGAGTATGTAAAATTGGCTTCCATTGAAATGAAATAATTTTTCAGAAATATTCGGAATAATATCCCTCACGCTCACATTAATCAAAATTTAAAAATGAGATGATGCTCTCGCAGCTATCCGTCTCTATATACCTTATGCTCTATGTATACACTTCTATACACCAAGTGACAGATTCGCGCATAATTAGTCAGAAAAATTTATTGCAAAAATTAATTAAAAATACTTGACAATGATGTTCAGTGGCTTAAATAGACCATAATTTGTTCGGTGTTCATAAATTCATTCGGCAATTTATTTGTAAACTTTCGGAATATCAAAAAAAAAGAAAAAAAAGAAAACCAAATTTACAAAGACACGAAAAAATACGACTCAATTGTGACTTTAAAAGATTTAGTGATAAAATTATATAAATCTTTGGTTTTTCTTCAAATCGGCGTATCATTTTGCTTTTGTGGGAAAATGTAAATTTGTATTTTCCATTAAGTGAAAAAAAAAACAAAAATGTTGTTCTAACAAAATAATCTGAGGGTTCTTCAGGTCATTGCACTCAATAAATGTTTTTCGCTTTGATCTAGAATTGTATGTATGTATTTATATATAGATATATATATATATACTATATATGGATGATGTCCTAATGTTCACCACACTTTACGGTTCAATGCAGATTCACTTAGATTTAAATGAATCGGCCATAAAGATATTTAAGGTTTAATTGACGATGTCATATGCCAAAATTTTTTATGTTGAAGATTACAGTACAGTTCCACACACACACGCACACACATTAAACAATCATAGTATGTACATATTTTCTTAATTTTACATTACCTATCATATTGTTTACCTATCAACCTTCTTCTCTTTTTATATTTATGCCGAAGGTACGACAAAAGGTTAAGCTTTTCTTGGAAAAGCATAAAATTCGTAACTTGTGGGTATATTGAATATACATATCTCTCTCTCTCTCTATACATCTGCCATGAGAATATCCATAACAATTTGGCATTTAACTTTTTTTTTGCTCCCCACTCCCCTCACGTGTGGGTGCTTTGATTTGTATTGAAACATGCCATTAGCTAATGTTCTTTCGTGTGGGTGGTTTTAAGGGGATGATTAGAGTTGCTATTTTTTTTTCTTCTTTTTTTGTTGTGTTTTGTTTTTACACACAGCGTCTTACCTTTAAATTGAAGTAATTTGAGCGTGCCCACGTTCCACAAACGAACTTTAGAGCAAAGCCACAAGCGAAACTTGTAAATTATGAATTATTTGAGCATGTTTTCTTGTCGGTAATTTACACACAAATTAATTAGTGCGGGTCCGGATATACTTAAAAGTAGCTAATGCGAAAAACTTTTTAAGCTTATTTTTTTTTGTTTTTTTCTTTTTGTGTGCAAACTTTTGTCGTTATCGTTGTTTGACAAATAAATTATTGTTTTAAAGAAATTTGAGTTTTAAATTAATCGTCGCTGTAATATATCACCGATAAATTAGTTGATGATGTAGCGGCATAAGGAGTGTAATTTAAATAAAATAACATTACCGAAAACAGATTGTATTTGGATTTAATAAGTTTTCTTTTTCTTCCACGTGAAAGTCTTAAATTAAGCTTTAAATTCATCATTTTTTAGAATGGAATTATTTCCTTGTTTGTTTCCTTGGTTTTTTTGTCTCTCTCTCTTCAAGATAATTAAACTTTTTAATTCATTTCATTATGTATTTTCAACACAAACAAATTAAAAATTAAAATGAAGAGGAATTTAATTCTCTTCGGTATTTAATTAAAATTCCTGGAATAAATTTAAAACGGAGAAATGAATCGATAACAATAATCTAGAAATTGTCCGTGTTGACGGATCAGTTAATAATCTCTGAGCTATGATGAAAAAAAAAAATGTCTAGTTTGGACAAAATTTTCCAATCACCAAACCGAATAAATTTTCATAAAAAAAAATTGATTTGTATAGAATTTGGTTTAAATTTCGAACTAAAAGAGAAAATTAATTTTCAAAAATCTTTCACTGGCATAAATCTATTGAATCTCAATTCTATATCATTTGAATCAAGCTTAACTGATATTTAAAAAAATACATTATTACATATAAATAAAAAATCCCCAACATCCTACTACCCTTATTTTATACCGCCAACCATAAATTGTGACTGAAAGCGTTGAGATTTTTCCAAAACTTTTTCTTTTCAAAAATACTGCTTTAATTTCATTACAGAAGTCTGTTTCATAATTGCTATTTGCCCTCTGGCCTCCGTATCCTATGTGCGGTAAATAATGAAAATCTAACCCCAACCCTGATAATATTATGGCAGACCAACGAAAACGGTTTTAACAAGTTTTTTCACTTTCAATATTCCCATTATATGATGGACATTTTTATATAGCAATTTGGTTTGTATTTTTTTTTTATTTTTCATAAATTTACTATACAAAATGAAAAATAATGTGACAAGAGAAAGGATGGCAAAAGGGATTTTTTTTTTGTTCTTCCCTCTGGTGTGTTGTCTATAAAAATGGATATATTAAAATAAACTTTTTATTAGCATCGAGTCTTTTATTTCTCTTGCAACAGTTGATATAGCGATGCCATAAAATATTGTCGTTGGTGATTTTTTTCTTCTTCTTTTTTTTTTTTTTTGGTCTTTGTCTTAAAGGATATCATAAACTATATAAAAGTGTCGTCCTTAATCTCATGAGAGTCACTTGGATAATTTAGTAAACACAAATTTGATTTGATTTTTTCCATACATAATATCCTAAGTTTATATGTGTGCCAATAGCAAATCCAAAATAAGCACATTATGCATAATATAGACAAACGCAATTTTCCACAATATTTTGCAAGCTCTGTGGAAAATGTATGCGCATGCGCATCATCCCCCTGTTTGTGTATATAAATATATATATTCAAGAGCCATTTATCGTAAAGCTCAATGTGCCCACAATTTCAATAAGAAAGGCAAAGTTGTGAAAGGAACTATGAGCCATTCACATTGTGGAAAAAAATCCGGAAGTTGTTTTATTGTATTGTCTATCGCACGTCCGTGAAAAATTCGGAGTTTTTTTTTTTCTGTGTTGTTTCCTACATCTATTTTAATGTGTTGACACATCACGTCTAATATGGATATTATACATATTATGAACGGAAATGTTGATTGTACAATTGAATTAGCAATTAGACACACATAAAATGGATGTGAAGGGGGTTTTTCTTCGTTTTTTTTTATATTGCCATTTGCCATAATGTAAATGTGTGTTTTGTGTTGGTGAAAGAATATCTAAACTAAATCATACAAATACAAAAATATTAAAAAAAGAAAAAATAAATAAAAACTACTTTTATAGGTGAAAGTGATAGATTAGATTTTCTCACTTAAATGGATGATGATAATATAAACGTTAAGATTTTCCCTCTTTTGTGTTTGCTCAGTGTACACAAAATATACGATGGGTGAAAAGCGCTTAAAACAATAATGTTTTGAAAATGTTGACTGTGATGTACAGCTTCTAATTGAAAATCAAATATTAAAAACACAACGTGCTTTTCTGAAAGGTGTAGTGTATATATATATATATAGAGTTACATTAAAACGTATGCTTAGTGTGTGATCTTAAGTAAATGTACACATTTCTATACATAAATTAAACAATATATTATAAAGAAAAAAAATCAATTTACGTTCTCCGGGATAAGAAAGATATGAACAACGTACTTATATGTATGTATATGTAGGTTTGTGTGTGTGTTGTATATGCGTGTATAAATATTTTGCAACTAGTATTTTTGGATAAACGATGAATACAAAAAGTGAGTTTTAATTATATTGATGCTTAATTAGAAGGCTTAAGTACATAACATATATCTATTATTAAGCCTTTTGTATAGAAGAAGAAGAAGAAGAAGAAGTATTTCGAGACAAATTTATTAGTTAATTAAACACTTTATTTAGGTGACAAAACGATATTTCATTCCACCCTCCTAGTCTATACACACTTCCTATGTACATATAATAAATAAATAGATAGACGGTGGAGTCATTATCATTAACAATTTAGCGAAGCTGTTATTTTCGAAGCATCAGTTAAGTTTAATTGAAAAATGTATGTATAGAGTGATACCTTGCAATACACACGTTTGACATTTCCGAAAATAATAAAATTATTTTATGCTAATTCATTTTAATGTTTTTCGTAGATTATTGCCCCACTCTCAATCCTCTATGTAGGAGTTAACATACACCATACCATACTACGACTACGACCCATCAGCTACTTTAGAGAGATTATAATAAAGGATCCAACATTATATTGAATAAATTATGTTAATTCAAGGATTTTTCAAGTTTCCACTTTAAATTGTGGTAATTTATAATTAAATTAATTTAATTTAATATTTACTCATCATTAAACGGATGACTTGAAGAATAAAAAAAAAAAATCTAATTCTACTTCATTTACTTAAATATTTGAATTAATTCCATATTATTATCATAAAGCTTAATGTATTAATAATGTTTGTTATTTTCACTGGAATTCGCTAATTGATTTTTTTCCCTTCCTTCAGTAATACTTAAAACAAAAGGACTAGAGAAATATTCTTCAAAAAGAGACAAAATTGACAATAATATTCAAATTAATGTAGATGGGTAATAAAACCTTTATCAGTTCTGCCAGAATAACGACGGTCCTATGGTTTTCCTTGAGTTTCTTGAGTTTTCCAACCCTTTTTCATAAGATTCTTACTAATTTCACAGGAATTTGCTTTGAATAAATAAAGTGTAATATTTTTTTTTTGTTTTTGTACGTTTATAATACTATAGGTAGACGAAGGGCTTGTAAGGGTATATGTAGATGCTCTTAATGAGAATTATTTTATATACTAAATGTAAAACTTTCATTGAAATATGTAAAACTTATTTATTTTAATGTAATTAAATTTTGCTCCCCCCTTTCTTCAGTCTGTATAGTTGTGTGTGATACCAACATTGAAAATAGGCAGTTTACCTGAAAGCTTTTCATTTCAATATTTTAATATATAAATGAAAAAGTCAGAGGCATCTCTCTCGGAAAGTAATTTTTGCGAACATTTAAAAAAACAAAAACATAATTTAATTAAAAAAAAAGTTTGTACAGCCGGCATTTTCAAAATTTCTTTTAGAAATAATTACACCATTTTTCTATTGGTATTAAATTATGGAAACCAAAAAAGTCGGGACATATTTTAATTATTCTACAATATGGATAATGAAACTTTTACATTGCTACAAGGGAAGAATATGTAGGATTTTTTTCCGATAAATAGGAGAGAGTGTGGTGCAAATGTATGAGATTTTTTTCCATTATCGTGAGAAAATAATCTGGCATTTTGATTGTTTTTGAAATTTAATTTCGGTAGGCAATATTTAAAAAAATCCCTATTTTGACCAAATATTAATCATTTTAAAGTGCAATTATATAAGTTATAAATCCATCCCTTCGACCCCATATGAATTTCTTTGTAAAAAAAGGGGTATTTTTTCTCACGATTTGACAAAATTATGAAAACAAAGTGACTATTTTTATTTTTTTTTTCAAAAAAACAAAACAGGACATTTCGTAGTTATTTTTGGCAGCCTTTTTTACAATGCTACGAAATCAGATTTGAATCTCCAAAAATGACAGAGACAAAAATGGTTTTTGTTTTAGCATTCATCTTGGATTCCATCGCCATTTAAAAATTATGGTGGCCATTTTGCTTTCGTACGGTAGGTCATTCCACCAATGTATTCCAAAAAAATTAATCATCCATATCAAGTGGGGGGCATAAACAATAACAATCAGACTAGTTAGTTTCGGAAAATATGTTCTTTTCGTAATATTTTTGTAGAAAATAAATTTCATGTTCCCTCTCTCCCCTATCTTAACATGCCATCATATGACTAATTTTATGAATGTTTATATAAGCCTAATAACGAGCAATCTAATGTAATATTGTTGCATCATCGATATTTTCGGAGAAAATCCTAATTTATTGTCATTCAACGACTAAAATCACTTGATATAAAATATAAAAATTTCGTATTATGAAAATTAATCGTTCATGTATGTACATTAAAAATGACACGTAAATCGTCATACCGAAAATTTATTTAATCGACTTTTGAATTAAAAATAATTTATTTATAATCGGACGTTTTAAAATATCAGATTTTGTTTTTTGTTCAATTTTTTTTTTAACTATCATTTGAAAATTATTTTCGATTCAATCAATTTGGAAAAATAAATCCAAAGGTATGGTAATGTGCCCAGATTATGAATTTAAATTTTAAATAAATATTGCCAAATAGGTAAGGTAAAATGCCTATATCTCATTGTTATACGTTTTTCATGAATGGTTTTCGATATTTTTTCGATTCAAGATAAATTTGTATATTCATAGCCGGAGTTTGTTTGATTTATTTAGTTATGTTAAAAAGTATACAAAAAATTGATCCTATGTAGATTGATGCCTTTATATCTGACATTAACCGCCATTTCATTTTCAAAGCTTTTAAGCTCGATGTGTGTGTGTGTTTTTTTGTTGTTGCTGTCAAAAATAAGCAATTGCCATAATTATTATAATTGATCTAATGAAACCATAATATGTTTGGTTATATCTTTCATTTGGCATTATTAATTATTAAAAATATACCGTGGGGGGAGGGGTGTACCTTCATCTATTGATTTGTATCTTGTTACTTGTTAAATTATTAATAAAACAATCACTATAAATATACCTACATATGTATAAGTATATAAAAATAAATGTGGCATTTTTGCCTACGTGTGTTGTGGATAATGTGTCATTTTAATCTCAACAGACTAGTTGAATTGTCAAACAATTTTATGTGCGATAGTAGAGTATGTAGTAATTATCTTGAAGTTTAGCACGTGTCTAATGGATTTAAACTTGACAGTATTTGTTCTGAGAAAATATTGGTAAGCTTTAATAAAAACTTTCTTTAAGTATCAATTATTATTTTAGGAATTTTTTTTCTTCATTTTAAACATTTCCTACATAACTATGGAAAGGCAGGCAGTAATTTAGTAATCGACGTTCATTTCATTGTATTATACAACCATATCTCACAGACAACCAAAAATATAATACAATATTTAATCGACCCTGTTAGAGCAGAGTAATTGGTTTTTATACTATTTTTCTCTATTTTCTACAAAACTTCTACTTTAAACCTTTAAAGTAAAACGATAACGCTTTTTGTATCCGTAAATAATAAGTAATAAGTTGATATATGGTTCTGTCATAGAGTAGAACAATAATTTCGGTATATTTGTAAGTGTACATCGCAAAATGTTAAAATTACAAACGCGCACAATTGTCGCAAAATTTGTTCAGCATCTATTTGAAGCGGTCGATTAAACTGCGTGACACGTTTAAAATGAAAAATCCAAAATGGTGAACATTATTCCGATATAAACTTCTTAATGTCATATTTTCGTATATAAGTAAGTAGTTAAATGTGAATATTCTCTGTTAATTAATATTCAATAGCTTCACTGCCATTAAAATCCATAAAATATTCCAGCGAACACTTTTCGGATCAAACTGAATACCAATTTTAAGAAAAATACTTGTTGAGTTCCCTCTAGTATAAAGACGTTCACCTAATGCGCCACTACACATCTAAATTTATTACCTAATGAGTTTTTTTTTTTTTTTTTGATTAATTACGCTTGAGATTTCTAGCATAATTAAAAATTTGTTTTGCTGAAAATAAAATTATAGAATAATTTATAAAAATGGACGCTAAATTTATGTGGAGATAGGGTACCTGATGATGAATATAATGTAAAAATATTAAGTGACTTAACGTCAAAGGGAAAGTAAGGTTAAAAAAGTTTAAAATTATACAAAACAAAGCTGATGCTATATTGCTACTCCATATATATCCCATTAATTATTCATTATACCATTAGTTCTCCATATATAACTAATCGAAATCGACATTTTCTCGTTGTTGGTTTTCGGTTTGTTTTTGTATGTATAATTACATTTACCCATATAAGGACTGTGCTTTTAATTATGAGGAACAATAAAGTTAAATTAAATTTGATATTTAATTAATAAATTCTGGAAAGTTATAATTTTATATTGTAAATACTTCGCTTAGTGAGCCGAATAAAAGCCGCCATGGGTAAAGTTGTGTGTATATTTAAAAAAAAAAAAACATCACGTTTTTGGTTACGGTTTTTGCGGAATACAATTACTGAAAGTGGATAGCGTTAGCTAGACGTTATGTAAGGTTATTTTCCATTGAAATAAAGTTTCGGGCATATTTCAAATTTAATATTTTGGGAGGGTTGATTTTATCATGTAACAATTGTCCCTATGCATAATAATGCAAAGTTAGGTAGGCTGGCTATGAAACCTTGTATATTGTTTACCAACTAATTATGTTTTCCTCGAATATTTTTTTTTTTAGAGAAGAGCAAAAAGTAATCCTTAAAAAAATGTAATTGTTTCAGTAACCCATACATACATATACATACATATATATAGAATTTAAAACTTAAATTTATTGTTGAAATCTTGTAAATTATAGATTGTAGAAGGGAATGGCATTGACGATTTTAATGCTCTGTTCTATTGCTATAAAATAATACAATTCGAACGACTAAGTTACTTTTTTCTTTCTTTTATTGAGTTAAATTGGATTTGATATAAAAAAAATACGATGGATGATTTATTATTTAACATTTGTGTTTGTTTTTAGACATACATAAATGGGATTTAAAGCAATTTTGATATATACAGTATGATTGTAGAAGACTATAGATAAACCGGTGAGTCAAGACTGTAAACAATTTACGTTTTTTTTTTTTTTGGGGAGGATTTAAAAAATAAATTGAAAAATCACAACAAATGTCGCGCATTAAAATGAAAGAAAAAGTTCTTGTCAGAAATTTGGGTTTTTATTAAATCGGAAAACAAACCTTGCTGATTGCTATCATATCTTGACAATAAATAATTTTGGATTTTTTTTTTTTTTGTGAAATTGTTCGTTCTAATAAATTATAACATTCCTAGAAGATGTATTTTCAAAGTTTTTCCAATGATTTTAGCATATGTTCGTACAATTAATGCTAAATGATAGAAATTTAACTTTATTGGCGATTAACGAAAATTGACATAACCACACAAATATCGTACGTACAATATTCTACATGACCTAACTTTATCTTATGGGTATTTATGTTAAAAATCGTATCCAATATTATTCTAATCCAAAGTAGAACCTATCGCAACCCATGTCAAGTTTAAAGCTTAATTACTCGACAAATAAAGTTTTACTAAGTGAAATTCTTTCTATATTGCTGATAAACATAGATAAACACTAAATTAGAACATCACTCTATATCACGCAAACTATAATAATGGAACATGCTGAAGCCTTACATATAAACATATTAAACAACGACCAGAACAACATATGTATATCAAAGTTGGTAATATATGACAATCAATTGAATTTCATTGTCTTTACATAACCCCTTCTTCTATAATGTAGGGCGACATGTAATTAACTTGCAAAATTTATGTTTAAAGACCTATCACAATTCAACAAAATCCCATAAAACTTTTCTCTTATCTCTACCTAAACACACTTTCTAAGGTTTCTGCAGTGTCCTACATTTATGTAGGTAGGCAAGAAAAAAAAATAATAATAAAATTGTTTAAGCTTTAAGTAGTTAATCTATGCTTTGAGAACGTTTTCCTTTATGTACATATAGTGTACATCATATAGCCATTATAAGTATCGAATGCACTTGGATTGGAAATTCCACTTATAATGAAAAGGAATTTTTAATAATCACAAATCAATGGACGAAAATAAACTCTCTCGATAATGACATCTCTTAATGAGAAGTTTTCTAGAATTAACTTATATACATATATGTAGATATACATATAGTACATATGTCTATATTGAATGTCTATATATATGTACATATAGAGATTGAGAGAGAGAGAGAAAAAAAAACTTTCATTCAGCTTCAATTACTTCAATCTGTATATGGAGTTTCAAAAATCAATTTCGACTGAGTATTATTAAAAATGACCAACTTTCCCTACACATTGAAAATCCAGAAAAAAAAGAAACTTTTATAATGGAACATCGAAAACTTTTTGTACGAAATGAGCTGAAGGAAAACCATTATTTTTGTATTATACATAATGTTACATTTATATACATTAACTACATGTATACATATCTATGTATACTAAAGCTTTTGTTAAATTGAGAGAACTTAATATCAAAGACAAAATGTTTAATTCATTACTTTTTTTTTGTATTATGAATAGATGAGCTTTTTTTTCTTATTAGCTATGGCATAAATTAACAATTATTATTGTTCTTGTTTAGTGATTATACAGAATCATAAATAAAAACAGTTGCTTGAAAGAATTGAAAAAAAAAACTGAAACATTGATAGGGCGAAAAATAATATATTGGCATCTCATGGAATATGTATTTACCTACACTCTTTTGTCAATGGTACCACAATTACATACGATTAATATTTTGGTTTTTTTAAAAAAAAAAAAAAAACAAAATCAAAATTTCTTTTCATCATAGGGTGACAATTTTTTATTCTCCAATTATAACAAAATTCTTGTTGCAAAGTGTGTATCTGTATTGTCCGCCATGATGAATTTTGCGGCCATTTGTTTGACGGTAAATTTGAGAATGATTAAGTGTTTTGTACCTTAAATCAATTTTATCTCCATTAATCTGGTTGTAATGTAGGGTCTATTGAAAAATGGAGTAAGTTAATCACACACTAACACAAAAATGAAGTACATTTTCATGTCAAAATGATCGTCGACTAAAATTTTACCTTTTCAATTCGAATAATTTGGTTTTTGCGTTACCTACGTAAAGTAAATAGCTATAAATAAATCCACGTCCAGGACTTTTTTTTTTTAATTACAAATACTTATCCATTATTTCCTATCTACATAGTATCCTTCTTAAAGTTTTTCTGGCAGTTTATTTACGCATCAAACATTGGAGAGAAAAAAAAACCCTCGTTCTATAAAAGGTTAGATGTTGAAACTTATCTTGTTTAAACAGATGCGTTTATCCAAAAGAATTACCGATGACAATCATGTCAACAAAGGATGTGTATCCCTTACACAAGAAAAAAAAAGTATCTACTTAATTTATATAACAAAATCATTGAGACAAATGTTAAATCTTACCCAGAGAATATACCACCAACGAAAATTGCCCATTCCGAGAAATTGGGAGTCTTCCAATAACAACAACAACAACCATATTTTTCGCCTAATGTCTAATCCATTACTTTTTTTTATTTGTATCACCGGTCGAACGATATATTACAGGTGATATTTAAATTTTGTATCTCCTTTGATACTATTTCATCCATGAACCGCAATTCCAAATCCTTATATAACTTTTCCAATATATCTTCACAGCGATATTAAAACGTTCAATATGGTATAGTGGAGTTTCAGTATGAAATAAGTATATATGTATGTATAAATGAATATGTTTGTGTATGTGTCTAGAGAATATAAAGAATATGTATATGACTGGCGGTTGAACATTATAAGTATTCAATTATAATTATTGCATTATAGTTTACTCAAAAGTTAAGTTCATTATTTCCTAAAGCTTTTTAATGTTTTCTAATTAAAATCTACTTAGGCATATTTCTTAACCAAAAATAACTTCAATTTCTTTCTACTTTAACCTACCATAAACTCTATTCATGAATAACTTTAAAAGTGTTTGGGAATCAGTAATCAGAATGGTATTGATTTTCTCCACAAAGCCCACACTCTGTTTTCAATATGTTGCGAACTTTTGTTGGAATAATAATCTAAAAGATAAAGCAACATTACCGTTCCAGTTTTGTTTTCCGTTATTATTTTCCACTGTGAGTGTGGAAAACTTTGATAGGTTTTAGCTTTAATGGTAAGCTTTTTTCTGGAAATGTGTCTCTATGTGAAAAGTTTGGAATAAAGCTCTTCAGCGAATCTAAATATTTTCAAACAGAGCAATTTTCACTTCTAGGGTATTTTCGAAATATATTTATGGGCAATGGTTCATATCATGAAAAAGCTTTTATTACTACAAAATATTGTCGAATAGATCGACAGTTTTAAGTTTTAAGCTTTAAATGGAAAGTTTGTGTGATGCAAGCGACAAAGTTATGTTGTGCTTTTATGTTAGCTATTTTCAACTACTTCCACTTCGTTCAAATAACGCTTTTCATGAATTTGGTATAGTAACTATTTCTACTAACAAACACCATGCTAAAGGAACTGACACTGACACTATAAAGGTGTGACGTTTGACAATAAGCGGTCGTTCAATGGCCGCTTATCGATCAAATTCATAAACGTTCGACTTTATTCATAGTTACGCTTATATCCAATAAAACGATAGGGATTTACAAGCTTTTCGATATATTTTTTATATTGGTTCTTTTCAAATTTCAAAAAATGTCAACTTTTATATAGAAAAAAGACAACGAAAGATTTTAGTTTAAGTTTTCATACGACAAATGGGATTAATTCTAACCAACTGTCTACTTCTTTTTTGAAAATTTATTTTTTTTATTATTTTTCAGTTATTTCAACAACCAGTTTTCAGATTTTATGCGAAAAAATTATTAATTTATTAATAAAATAATTAATTTCTGAAAAATTGAAAAAAACCAAAAAATCATAAACAAAGTGGAGAACAAAAAAATTGTATCAACCCAAAATAACTTTTCACTAAACCCCGAGAAAAAAAACCCAAAACGATTATTTTTGATAATAATTAGTCAGCATACTCTCAGTTTACAAAGTAAAATGCTGCTGCACAACAGATAATAGAGAAAATGAATATTAATGATTTTATTTATGTAAAGTAATTATTCATCTTTCTTACCTGACATATTATACATATCTTGTATCTTTACCGTACCTCTGACATCCATATGTATCTGTATGTATGTATCTACTTAGTAGGTACATTAACATTCGTAAGAATTTCATTACAAAATGATATATTGCTGGGCTCACACAATGCTTTAAAATAAATTGATTAGCGCCACTTATCTTACATACCATTGCGTCACAGGATATAACAATAATAAAAGACACACAATCACGTAACATTCTAAGATGGAAATCATGGTATACTGACATACTACATATTATATACATATATA
>JANSTT010000007.1:2865-32320 GCA_026745375.1 Platyura marginata
GTGTACATATATCCAATGTAGATCTATTCTATACTATACCAGACCGACTACTATACTATGTACTTGTACTTATACACTTTGGTTACACTGTCTCCTTGTACTGTACTGTACTGTACATACATACACCACCCATAGCAATGATGATGCACATTAAATATTAAAGGACAATTAGGCAAAGCAGGTAATATCTAATTATAAGATTTCGTCAGGGAGTTTATAACGCTGTTATGCCTAATAGGATTTGAATGAATTTGAATGTCTAATTTGATAAGCTTTTGCACGCTGACCGATTCGATTTTGTTGAATATCTAATAAATGGGTAAATGGGTGTTGTGTTGCTCAGCGGCCAGCAATGGGAGCGGTTGTTTATCTACACATCTTCTCTTCTATTAGAGAGGGGGAAAAAACAATGATGGTGTGTCAGTCGATAGCAATCAGATTATAATGGGCAATTAGACGCAATAAACTTAATAAGCTGTACACAACACATATACTTATACAAAATAAACATTTTTCTATTAGTATTTCGTTTATTGAGGGCCGATGTTTTTCATCTATCGAATTTGTATAATTATGTGAACGAAATAAATAAATATAAAGGAAGATCAAATATTATGTAGTATGGTACTCCTACAATCGTAAATTACAACAAATTCCTTTAAGCGTTTAAGCAATAATCAACGCTAAACAGTCTGAACTGACCCTAGACTCTGAATTTTAAATGTTCCGGTTACCAATTGTAATGTATAAAATAGATTATCCAAGCTAAAATAATATTTACTTACACAAATGATACTTCAAATATTCGAGTAGACAATGGTGTGTGATTCAAACCAAACTTTTCAACTGTTTATTTATATATCTATCCAGATTCCTGGTATATAATTGATTTACCCCTATTTATATTGTACGCCTCTTAAACATCTTCCGTATACAACGTACATACATACACAGTGTACTTCAATATATATATATATAGGCCACCAAGTATACCACATCAAACACTTTTATCCCCCCCTTAAATAGCATCCTTACAAATATTTATACAAAGCAGCCAAAACGTATGCTTCCATTGTCATATAAAAATAATCTGACGATTGTTTTCTTTCGTTCATCTGCAAGGATCAAACAAATAGAATGCGCAAAAAAAAAATTACGCAACAAGCAAACAAATTAATCCTTTTGTCAATGGCAAATTGAAAAACAGAGCCTCTCGCATTGAGATTGGAAATCTGAATGGCCTACATACATACCGACATACATAACAAACTGAACTGCATTTTAAAAAGTTTTTTTTTTTTCGAATCCGAATCGAGTTAAAAAGGAACCAACAACAAGGATTTTTTTATTTTTTTTAAAGGGGTGTATTTGTATGCACCTTAAATGGATTTATGTGTGATTCAATTAACATTTTAGTGGTGCGTAAGTATTTTAAGGCTATTTTAGGTAATGTACTTTTATTTTGCATTTTTGCATATTTATGTCACATGTCACAATCCTGGAAATATTGTCAAGATCTGTCAGACTGAATTCTCAGTTGTTAGTGTTCTGTATTTTGCAAAATTCTCCAAAAAGACGAACATATTTTGAAATTTATTTGCCAGACATAAAAAATAGGTGAAAAATTCAATTGTCAGAAATGTATTTGGTCCTTGCTACTTGGATTGAAATTCCATCAGCGAGAAAAATTGTCTAGTTGAAAATTCAATTACCAGAAAAGGAATAAATACTTAAGTTTTTACCATTTATACTTTTCGCATAGTAGTCCAGATTTAAGTAGCCTAACAAATAATGCACTGCCAATAATATCTTCAGATTATGAATTATGAATACAAATATATCTCTCCCTCTTCCCATAAATTTGTAGAAAAATATACTATTAGGGTTGGATATGAAACGTATTTTCAGGAAGCTTCAATTGTAATCTTATTGTCGATATTGACGCTAGGATATGAGAAAGTCAAATTGTGTGACCAACTTAGCAAATTATTATTCAGATAGCGATTGCAGTTTTATCTATATATCTATATATAATAGATCCTGTGCTCTACAAATGAAATTAGTGGATCTAAAAAAAAAAAAATGGCCGAACACTGAACACGAACAGTCCTTTGCCAGTATTTTTATAGTTTGCTCAATTCTGTCATTGAAAGTGCACAAACAAGAAAAGAAAAAATGATTTCTCCAATTTCGCATACAGTGTTGGCAGCCCTAATATACATATTTATTTTAATACCATACATGTAGGATTGTAGGTATTACATATACAGACTATAAAAAAATCTTCAATAAAATATGATAAATTATGGGGCTATACAGAAAAAATCTTATTAAACGTAACTACATATTTATGCAGAAATACAAAAAATGTTTCGCACAAAATAACAAATCGTAAATTACCAACCAAACAATCGTCACAAACATGAATTTACCCACAAAATAAAAAAAAAGAAAAAAAGAAAAACGAAATATCCTCAAATATACCTCACCATCTAGGTACCTACATAATAAACATTTCAATTGTTTTTCATCAAAACAATGGAAAACCATAACGTCACAGAATGTTGTCAGGGTTTTTCGTTATGGAATCAAACCTAGCTTATATGCGTACATATATATATATATATATATATATATATATTCTATCTATAGACGGGAGCACTGAAGTTCTGTGTTGGCATTATCTTTGACAAGAGGCCGTAAAAAGGAAACAACAAAAGAGGGTTGTTTTGACGGGAAAGACTAAGATCTTTGATTCACCGGAAATGTTGGATTCAAAAAACACGTGTAGTTAAACCGAACAATGACTGTTAAATAATATGGAAAATTGTGTGTGTGTGTGTGTGTGTATGTGTCAGTGTGTTGTGCAAATATTTTCTAGAAATTTTCTTTAATTTTTTTTAAATTAACCTAAATTGTTTTATATAATTGCACACACTTATTGATCTCAATCAATACAATACAGAGGCCAAACAAAAAAAAAATAACGTGTGCTTTTGACAGGTCGATATTTTTGCCACGCGTGTCCTATTTTACACAGTGTACGTCTATGTGCCCGACCTGTTTTGTATGCCACACGGTTAGACCCCTCAGGGAGCATGTTCTGAAACTGCTAATATTAGTGATTAATACCGTCATAGTAAACATTATTATGTTTTGTTTGTGTGTGTGTGTGTGTGTGTTTGCCAAAAGGGGATACGATTTTTTTTATTTCGGGTTAAATCATATGTTTCAACCGGAGTCAAAGAGAAAATTACAGTGTTCACAACAAAGAGCATCATTTTAGAAAAAGGGGTGGTTTTTCTCGATAAATGATGTTGTTCAAATAATTGCATATGATGAGATTTTCTCATGATTTAATAGCAGTTAGTCGTCCCTGCCTGCATAAGGATAATTTTGTTTTCTTTTTGCAAATGCATGTGAATGGATTTCTTATCTGATCCTTTTTTGAGAACTAGTTTTTTTTTAATAATATAGTACCTAAGTAAGTAGTATAGACCAATTTGTAACAATACTTATTTATTGTTGATGAACCATTTTAACAAAAAAAAAGAAAAGTGACCTACAGATTGAGAGAATTTCTTTAAGATATACAATTGTGCAGAAAATTATTCATAATGACAAAATCGATTTTGTTAAATTGAATTTATTTTATCCATAGTAGTAGAATTTTGTTATATTGGCTAAGATTTTATTAAGTTTGTCTTATTCATAGCATTTTATCGATTTCTTAATCTATGTATATCTTTGAAGATTTTTTTTTCAATATGATAAAAATCTATTATATTTATTAAGATTTGTTTTGAAATGTAAAAAAAATACAAAAAATTTTGATTTTTGATACCGGACTTCTTCAATATATGAAAAAAAATGATTTCTTCAATATGAAAACAATGATTTCTTCAATTAATTAATCAATTAATTAATTATTAAAAATAGTTTTTTTTTAAATATGAACATATCTTTGTTTGGGAGTAGGTAATCAAAAAATTAATTAACTTAATCGATTGAATCATAAAATAGACATTTTTGTGTACATTTTTTACATAATCTTCTACATTCTACATATCTCTAGAAGAACAACGACACAACTACAAAATTCATTTTTAATGAGTTACAATTATTTACGCCAAATTTATTAAAAATAATCATTCTATCTTATGGAACAATGACCTAATTTTCTTCAAACTTTCCTTCAATTACGTTATTGTTCTTCTAGAGATGCGATACGTCTCTCTATTCTTGCGAGCTCTTCTTACACATGAGGTTAAAAAAAAACAACTGAACTGTTTAAATTAGTAGCGAAAGAAAAATTGACATATTTTTGGACCAGACATGCTCATAATTCGAGTACTTAGAGTTTATTATTATTTTTTTTCAAATTCATTAGAAAAGTATTATAAAATACTCCATATTTCAATCAAAAAGTATGTTGGTAAAAAATAACATGCAAAAATATGCATGACATTGATTTTCGTAGAGATAGAGAAAAATTCCAGAGACAGAAAATTGGCCATCTTTCTATAAGTCTAGGAAATTAAAAATTCATTTCGAATTAAAATTTAAAAATCTCAACACTACGGAAAAAGTGTTATTTTCTAGCAAATACCGTTCTAGTTGCACATCTGGACCTAATTACATAATGAATAAAATACTCCAATTTCTCATATTTATGTATTTATATCAAGTAATTAAACATTAAACCTAAATCGACTAATTATTGTGCACTTAACGGGAGAAACTGCAATTTAATATTTATATTTTATGTAGTTTACGAGTATGTGCATTAGCATCAAGTTACAATGATATTATCCAATACACGTGGCCTAATGTAATGAGAGATTAAGTACATTGTATGTAACTTGAGACAGATTAAACCGAAAACTGTTGGTTTCCCTCAAAAATATTTTGTTATTTTTATTTGTGCTATATGTACACCTATTTATATGGCATAGGGTAAACGAGTCAGTTATCGGCAAAAATTAAAATATTTATTTACTAGTACATTGTACTAGTGAATAATCTATGGAAAATTTCTGGAAAGTTATGCTACAACCTGATGCAAAGATGGATAATTCCGTTAGTTTTCTTATAAAATCTTCGACTTATAATATATGGAGGTGAATATGGTGGTGAAAATTGATTTGCTATATTAACAAAAAATGTAATACAGCCCTTTTCATGAAGTAGGAGTAATGTTACGTACAATTTTTGTGTGCTGTCATTTACCTAATTACCTACATATCGATGGCTTATATACAATACCCGCTAACTCATTTTTATGTAATTTTCAGGAGACAGTAAAAACTAAAGTTCTTTCGTATAGCGTATTGAGTTAGCGGATGGTTAAACATTGCAAAAAAATGAAATTTTTAAAACAAACTTTTTGTGATAATTTTACCATAGATGCAGGGTTGCATAAACATCAATTGATTGCAATAAAAAAAAAATCGGTAAAAATGAGTTAGCGGGTATTGTACAATATGATATAAGCCATCGATATGTATATTGCATCTCTAAATACTATCTATCTATCCATTTTGAAAAAATAAAAATATTCTCTATATATGACTATGAACCCGCACATATTTTCCAATTTCTGATTATCAAAGGCTTTAAATTACAGACTTAATAAAAAAAAAATAAAATAAAAATGTGTCAATAATAATATCCATTCCCGACACAGAGTGACTAATCAGTTTTACAATTCGTAGTACAAAATGACTTGCAGTTTAAAGGAGAGAAGAAAAAAAAATATACATTGCTGCTATTCACCCCGCTTAAGTGCTGCCCTCATTATTAAAAGAACATTTGGGACGTTTACAATATGTGTATATAATATGGTCTATACATGCCGCGTTTATTGTAGGAGTTATGAAATTGCACCGTCATGTCGGTGTATATATACAATTTTGATATTAAAACGTTTTAAAGCAAAATTTCAAGTTTTTTATTAAATATATTATGGAGTGTTGATTCATCTATATATATGTTTGTGTATAATACTGTATAGTTAATAGAGATTTTTTTTTTTATTATTATTATTATTTTTCTGCGGTTTCTGTTCCAGCACTGCGGTTAATCAAAAGATCAGCAACGAAATTATTTTTGAAAAATCAAGGGGCGTTTGCTAGACATTAGACACACTAATGATGTTTTTAGTTTTTCTATTAAAATCTTTATGAGTTTAACAAAAATATTTAAAATAACCCATAGTCACTAATTGATACACATACGTAAATATATTTAGTTTAAATAATTACGAATTGAACAGAGTTTATTTATAAAAATAGCAAGTTTTTAACCAATCATAATTTCATTTTTACTATTTTTACTACACAAACACACACACACATGCACAAACGAAAATCCAAAATACCTGTCACGATTTTAATTTGACATAAGACAAGTTTGGCTGCGTGCCTCATTTAATATATTTAATTCTTACACCATAAAAACTTTATAATATGAATTTATGTGTTTGTATATTAAATTTTATTCACACGTGCTTCTTGTTAACCATTACGAATTTTACGACACTTTCATTTCCTACGCCATATTCAACACAACACTAACCATGGTGAACATGGTGCACGAGATATTTAGCAAATAATGCAACTAACGGGACATATCAAAATGGCAAAAATTTTATTTAAAAAAAAAAACTAATTAAAAATTGACATTTTGTTACCACCTTTCGAGAAAAAAAAACAAAAATATGTCATTCGTTAAACACCTATGAATATGTATATGAATTAAAAAACATATTTTTCGATTTTATTATAATTGTTTTTTCATTTTTTTTTGTTTTTTTTTGTGAGCTTTTTAAAACAGGCATAAACATTTTTATTTTCATTCAAGGGAAATAAATGCATTTTTTTTTTCATTTTAGTTTTATTGCATTCGTCATGTCGAGCCAAGCTATAAATAAAAGGTTAATTAAACGAAATCTTCATTTGCTCACACACAATTCGTTTAAGTGTCGAGAGTATTTAAATTGACTCAGACAATTTATTTTTGAGTGTTATTTTGTTTTTGTTTTTTTTTTTTCTTTCTTTTTTCAAAATTAAGTGTTTCTGAGTTAATTGTAATTTTAACATTTTTAATTAGACATTTTTACCTATTTGGACGTTTACAGAGTTGGTATAAGTAGAAATAATTAATTACCAAATCAACGAATCATAATTACGGTGCGCTTATCCCATAAACGTAAACCGAATTTTATCGGATCCAAAAAATAACCGATATTCGGACAAACATTTGTTGATCGGTCGAACAGTAAGTGGGAATGTTTCTTTGTGAAAATCTTATTAATACTACTATATTTGAGACAAGGGCAAAAAAAAATACATCGAAAAAGCCATAGGAGATCCTTTTCGATTACATTGAGAAAAATCCTGCTCCTGACAATGAAAATCATTTGCGAAAGTCTTACAAATAACAACATTTATCGGATATGATCGGGATGATCTGATATTTAGTTTACGCGATAAAGGTGCGATTCAAACAAAATGAGTTTTTTTTTTAAAGATTTTAATCCAAAACTTGGACTAATTACATACATATAGGAATACTTGACATCTTCACAAGTTGTAATATGGGAAAATTGTGAAAACCCATCGGGAATCGTATTTTTGCCAGTAAATTTTCTAGATGACTGTCAAATATCATTGATGGATGTAGAATTATACTAAAAAATTACTAGAATCAGATTGACTTTTAATTCTTACTGAATAACTCGAATATCTGATAGGTTTAGTATATCAGCACAGATCAACAAGTATACTATCTGGATTATTTTACATGAAACACATATAATTCAACTTAAATATATGATGGCAAAATTAAATTCGATTGTCATTCTAATTTGTTTATCATGAGTCATGACAGTTGAATCTTCAATAACGAAAAGTCTAACATAACCATTTACAGTAAATATATGTAGATAAGTAACTGTCAATGGATCAAATAAAAATGGTCAATCTAACCAACACCTAATGGATTAAGTCAATCAAATCCGATCAATAAAAATAATGATGATTTGTGTGATCGCTTAAACGTTTTTACCGCGCAGACTTTAAGCATTTTGTCTTTGTTTTTTTTTTTTTTTATATATTTTTTATTCAACGAAACCTTTTTGAATGATACATTAACAAAACAAAATGACAGTTTCGTACAAAAAGTTTCCAAGTAAATGCATAAATACACTCGATAAAATATTTCAATTAAAATAAATGAATGAAATAATTTCGATTTGCCTCGTAAACACCTTTCACATTTATTTCTACAAACAACCATGCTATGTTGGCTGAACTCGTCTCGAAGAGTTCCCAATTTTCCATCTATTTTTATCCATTTTGAAAGGAATTCGACAGGGTCGCACTCGTGTGCTCGTGTGACATTTGACAATGATCTGTTAATACGTGTGTACGTATACTATGCACAAAATAATGATTATAATAAATTGCGATCGCGGAATCACGTTTTTTTTTTTTTTTTTTTTTTTTTTACCAACCGTCTTTCCAGTATGCAAATGATAAATGGTGCATTTGATGAGTATATTTTATGCTTCATACACACAATTCTCATGCGACAATAAACTTTTAAATGAGAATTTTTCTTCTTTTTTTTTTAAGTCAATCCTACCTTAAACGCAATTTTCTTGTCTATTTTGCATAGAACAAAAACCAAAAAAAAAAAAGAAGAAAAACTAATTATACATTGTAAATTCCGATCTGTCTAGATGTATACTTATAACATCGCTGCATATATATAGATATAAACTAGCCTATAGCCTTGAAGAAATATTACTAAAATGCATTAGCTCATAAGGTGGTGATAAATATTGCGTTTGAAGACATAAATGTCCACGCTATGTCATGAGGTTAAATTGCAACATGCGTATCCCAACTAAACGACGTCAAATCGCTAATTGCAGCTAAATTATTCAGGATATAATTGCCCGAAAGTGCTGCTGACTGGCGTGTTTCTTTTGCCGTTTTGTCAGGCGCTTTGCTTTTAATTCTAATGCATATGTATTATGTAGTTAGATAAATGTTTTAGTTATACAAAAATATGTTAGAATTAAATTAAAAGCAAAAAAAAACAAACAAAGGAATTAAAAAAAAAAAAGAAAAAAAAAACAAAAAAATTACAGATCTTTCGATTAAACGATTAAGAATTTACGAAAGGTTGACGTTTGCGACGCGACGCGACTATAAATAACCGATGAAAATATGTTCGCACATCAGAATATAATTAAGTCAAAATTAGATGAGGATGTGACTTTTAGAGCATTATATATAAAATGATGCCAATATTGTGACAAAAATACAATATACAATGTGATTAGCTGTGTTTAGTTGCGTATGGCAAATATGCCAAGAAATAGTTTCTTGATTTTTTTTTTTTTTTTTTTAGTTGCAGTAAAAAATTTGTCATTTATGACATGCGCAAGAAAATGATTTACAACATTCAGTCAGTCACTGATACTTTCAGATATACATATGCAATTAAAGGAAACTATTCGACAGTGACTAATTTATTGTCAAAAATTGTAACAATTGAGCAGAGGCTGCACATAATTGAATTAATCTATGTGTTGTCATTTAATTGGGACGTCTAGAGTAGCTAATTTATTTAAAATGCATTAAAATAGCTTTAGTAAATATATTGTTGAACGCACTTCTGAATTAAAATAGAGATACTAGGGGGACGTTTTTTTTAGATATTATTTACGAAAATTGGTTTTTTGATAATTTTTTTATAGTTCCTTTTTGGATACATTGTTGAATGAACCAAATATCTATTCCCGCCATTGGAATTTATTAGTAGAAAGAATTGTAAAAGAAATTTTCCCAAAATAAAACTACTCTGAGATGATTTTGTATAAATTAAATGTTGTTTTATTGATTAACGAACCGCTAAAAATTAAAATTTCAAAATCGCATCGTCACATTAACCATTAATTACCTCTTAAAAATGATTACTCAGAAAACATAACTTTTAAATTACCTAATTTTCACTAACCCAACACCACCCTTATACATATTGTATTATACAATATAAGGAGTACACGTAAAATCTATTCATTCCCCTCTTTATGATTATTATTATTATAAGATTCCTCTAATATATGAAATACGATGCCAAAGCATTTCTCATCTCATCCCCTATATGTTGTTATTATTATTATTTTTTTTTTTTCGTTCGCGCGAAGACTAAATTGACGCCAATTACCAGTCAGCCACCCTCTAAGCCTCAATCTCATGGGGGATGTGTGTGTGTGTGTGTGTGCCTATGAGTATGCCTATGTGTCGGGGAATCCGAATTATATTATGAGGGTGAGCTTTTCTATATATTGAAAGTTACTGCATGGTTGAAATCCCCTTCTTATTATTATTTTACGTGGATATTGGGACAACGCACGTAAAAATAATATGAAATGCTTACAAGCATACCATAGAGCTCAGGGCTCCATCAATCTTTATGGTGTGATTGAAATATTAGTGATTTATATTTTATCCGAGCATATGAGGTCTGATATAAGAGGATTTATTTACTTTTTTTTTTCTTTCTTCTTCTTATTCTGCTTCTTTTTCTACGTTCTTAAATTGATGTTTTTAATAACAAAAACGCTAAGTGATTTTTCTATAAATATTTAAGTCGTTCAAATAGGATTGAAAGATTTTTACATTTTTTTCTTCTTTTTCTTTTTTTCTTCTTCTTCTTCTTCTTATTGTCATCTATTTTTCTGACTCCACAGGTCATCAAATAAATCACATACAAAAAGTCATCAAATCCAGACGCTATTCTCCTATTTATATACGATTAGAAATTACCATGACCCGATAAAAAAAAAACCTTGGGAACTTCTTAAATTGCTGTGCAATAATGACAAGGAAACCACCCGCAATGAAAAGCACAATAATCGGACACTTGAAAGTAAAAAAAAAAAAAACAAAAAAAAAATAAAAATTCTGGGTTATCTTATGGGATCTTTGAATACTCGACGCTATTGTTCATCGAAGTGACATTTTTTTATTCCATTTCAGACAGACCTTTTAAAATCGATAGTCCGTAACTAACGTGGGTATATTTATATGATCAGCTAAATGCTCAGGCAGGTAACACCTTACGGTTACATAGAAAATTATTTAAGTTTTGTACTTCCGTGATGTACCAAAAGTTACATATGTATTGGTTTAAGTATAAGTAGTGTTGTGTGTATACTATTACACTATTTTGATTGTTTTGTTTTTATTTGAACGTATACAATTTCTGCAATTTACCACATAGATGTGTATGGCGCCCGTCTGACATTTCAGACAACTCAAACAAAATTACGGATGGGACATAACCCTATCCGAATACTAGAGGAGAGTTCGGTCAGAAAAGAGCTATAAGGTAGAAGAAAGTCCAAATCAATTGGGAAAGGTAATAAGTTGCGATATCGGAATAGATTTTGTTGTTGTTTATATTTTTGGATATTTCTTAGGAAAGCGATAAGATTAATTTTGAGCTAAAGTATTTCTTCGAATATGTTTGGTTCGTAATCTTGTCTTCTAAGACATTTTTATTGAAAATGTATTTTTTAAAAAAATTTATTCCCAAATAGAAATTTGTCTTAGGGAAATGAATTTTTCCAAAAAATCCTCGATAATCGG
Organism: Platyura marginata; assembly: GCA_026745375.1. Lineage (NCBI taxonomy): Eukaryota > Metazoa > Arthropoda > Insecta > Diptera > Keroplatidae > Platyura > Platyura marginata. The sequence goes on from JANSTT010000007.1 coordinate 14,532, forward strand.
ATTTCTAAGAAGAAGTAGACTTAATTTTTATCGTACTAGGTAAGACTAGTTGAGACACCCATACTAAATATAACTGAAGTTAATACACCTTAAACACTCCTTTTGATTGATGACCACTTCTTAAAACAGGAAATTGTCTCATTAAGGGATTCCAACAAAAAACCAAAAAAAAAAAAAACAAAAAACGAATTTCTTCCCAACATTTCACCCCCAAAACATTTGTTTCTCTGAACCTTCAATCCACAATTCCATTGAAATGAAATTAATCTAAAAATCAAAAATATTCTCAAGCGCACACTCACGGTCTCAAAATGTTTCTCCCAAAAAGTATTTCAACAATTTTTTCCGTTTTTTTCTTCTTTTTTTTTGTTCATCTTGTTTTTATTTTTTTTTTATACTCAACGTACATATATAGTCCTTTATAACCTTATGCGTTGACTGTAACACAAAACCGGGAGAACAGAAACATTCCAAACATATTTCTGAGAATCGAGCAAAAGATATAGATGCAGAGTCACATCACCGAAAATACAACCCATACTATGTAGGTACATTTTAATACAAGGCAAAGAAATATTTTCGATTTAGAGGCATTGCAATAGTGCGTTATACTTTAAGCTGCTTAAAATATAGACAAGTGTGAGAATTTTTTTTTGTTTTTTTTTTTTGTTAAGACGTATTAAGAAAATATGTTTCCAATATGGTTTCGATCATGTATTTATGTATATATGGGTTTTGGGAACATTATCGAAGATCATTAAAAAATGTTTCACATTAGCGATGCACAATGCACATACTAATGAGATTATTAACTTTTAAATTGACAATAAATGTCTGGAGCTTTAGGATAATATTTACAATAAAATATGAAATCAATGGACTTTTATATATATATATATTATCAACCAAACATTATACTTAATTTTAGAATTTTCAATTTACCATCAACTAATATATACTATCGGATTCAATTAATCATGCTGACAGTTTTGTAATTAATTAAAGAAACTGAGAATCACTGAATTTTTTGCAACGAAAGACAATCAATTTAGTTTTTTGCTACAAATAGTGTACGATTTGGTGTATTTAATTTGCTTGATGAACTCAAAAAAAAAACAAAAAGCTTTTCCATTTTACCATTTTAGCAATCTATGGTTGAATGGGCTTCAGTCATAGATACTTTAGTTATTTATTGGTATTGTGTAGTAACTTGTATGTGTGTAGATTTTTGAAATTTTCATCCATAAATAAATGATAAATTTCATATAGAAACTTTAAACATCCACCATAGAGAAGAACGAGCACAATAATATTTATTTTAATGTGGAAAAAAGCATCATCTACGATAAACTTCTTATAGAAAAGCTTCTACTTAAGTGTGAACCATGAAATTCTATTGTAAAAGTTAGAATGTGCTAGATTTCTCAGTATTGTTCTGTCTCTATTGAAAAAATTATCTCTTTGGATAAATCCTCGACTTTAAAATCAAATATTGGCCGTTTAAAATAATTTGTCTTAATGAAATCACTTATTTTGAACATTAAAGTCATTAGTGTTATTAAACATATTTTTAGTAAATAAAAAATTAAATCATGATTTCAGCAAATATTTATCAGATCAAATTTATTTTTAAAAAATTAATAGAAAAAAATTATATTTAACAAAATATTAAATTTTTTAATTAATTAAAAATTCCTTCAATTACTTATGTACGACGTTTAAATTACCATGCTTTTTCACCCCCACACAAAACGACATTAATTCGACCTGCTTCATATTAGTGAGTTAAATAGAAAAATTCAAGTGTTGTGGGCACAATTATTATACTTTTTCAAGTAAGACAAATACTCCCGCCTTTTGTAGAGAAACTTTCCACAGAGTCGTTAAATCTTATTTTTAATTATAAATGGTTTTTTTTTTTTGGAAAAAAGCTGCTTTAACAACTACAGTAATTGCGAAAATTTTAAATTTAAGAGACAAATGACCGATAATCACGTAATTTGTTATCCATTTGTTAGAAATTATTTTAATTTATATTTATTTGTATAATTTGTCAATTTGTTTATTACAATAGATTCGATAATATGGTGACCCCGATTAAATGAATTCAACCGAATTAAGTATGTATATATTATGAATATAAAGTGCACTTATGTTGTATGTAAAATAGCATACTCTAAATTCTATTTGGAACATCATTAGAATATACTATCAGTCGCTGAAGTGCAATTTATCATTGCCGTTGTTAAATAAAACAAAAATGTAAAATAATATGGCCCCAAGTAAAAAAAAATCAATTTTGTCCTGGGATGCTATGAAATAAAAACTTTCTAAATTTATTCTAGAAAACTTTAAAAACTTGAAAAACTCCAATTGATTTAAACGTTAACACCGTACCGCGATATTATTTCTTCTATCTGGCGCTTCTATCATCACCATATCATATGAAAACAAAGTATATGAAACCTCTCCTGGGTGATATACGACGCCCTTACAGTTGACACCCCTTTAATTTTTATGAGCTGGTATTACACGTTGTTATAGCCAAGATATAAAACCTGATATTGCAATTTATTTTTAAGTCAAGTATTATGTATGAAGAGAAAAAAAAAACTCGAAACTATGGTTTTTAATATCGCAGTTATAAAACAAAATTAAAAGATATGGAAACAGCAGCAGTGTCTCATCAGTGTACAGATATTTATACTTTGCGGGGAAAAAAAAGTTTTTTTTTTTTATACAAAATTACCTCATTAAATTAACATATTATACCAGGAACGACACAGCACAAAAAAAAGTCAAAGCTCACCCGTCTGTGCACATTTTTCCATAATTTTTAATAACTTCTTAAGTGTATTTATATACAAAAAATAATTATTTTTAAATATTTCATTGCCGGCGGGCTATTAAGCCAAAGAAATCGCCATGTTGATCGAAATGATTCAATAATAACGATGCCGATTAAAGGTACAACCACGCCTTTAGCAGTCACGCAAATTATTTGGTTAGAATATGCAGAATTTTTCATTTTCTTTTTTGCTTTTTTTTTTTTGTAATTAAATTGATGATAGGTAAATGAATGTTTCTATTTTTTCATTTTGTCGATAAAATCTCCTTATAGTTTTGTACTATGCGCGCGCTATAATGAAAAGTTATTTCAGAAATTAATTCCATTGCTCAGTCAGAGTCAAAGATAGATGTGGAATTTGCTAATCGTTACATTAATTATTATGGCATAGAATATTTTCATCATGTAGAATATTTCATTACTTCGACTCTGAGTGAAGCAAGCAAAATCTTTTAAAAAAAATTTTTGTTTATTGTTAATCTGACGATTTTGCTGTCGTTTTAGTTGCTTGTATTATTAGATACTAATTAAAATGTTTACTCATTAATTAAAGAGCTCTATATATATAGGGATTATACTGCTCCCGCACAGATATGGTAACTTTAGTGGAAATTCTTCCTAAATCTAGAATTGTGATCTAAAATCGTTAGTATACACAACAAGATTACATCTTCCCGTTGTATATAATTTTCCACGAGATAAGTATACGTTCGATCAATTAAACTATTTGTCATTTATGATAAATTGTCGACACCCCGTCTGTATATCTGCTATACAAATTTCTTTTACTATTTTGAAAATATACTTAGAAAGTGATGACAAATCGTATAAATTCGGAAAACGATAATACAATAGACTCCCGATATCTAACATAAATTTATGTTTTGTTTAATCCTGATCTTGTTCCAACGGTCAACCATTGGTTAGTACTGTGTAGTTTACGGCACCATTTTTCAATTCTTCGAGTAGACAATGTTTACACTCCGGATGGCAAAGATGTCTAGAAAGTGTGTCGGCATTGACATATTCTTTTCCTTGGCGATATTCAATATTAAAATCGTATTGGCTTAACGAATTCTCTAACCACGTAGCTATAGGCGACAATCCATTTTTTTTAATCCATATACTGATCCGTTCTTACCAAGAATTTTACTCCAAAAAGATAATGGTTGTGACGTTTTAGCGCTTTAACAACAGCAAGAAGTTCCATCCGCTTCATACAATAATTTTCTCGGGAACTAGGACGGTTCTGCTATAGTAATCCAACGTGTGTTTTTTGTTGTAATTTCATACTTAATTCAGTACAGCATCGATTCACGATCCCAGTGCCACTATCCGATAGTAAATCGTCAGTAATCGAAAATGTTAGTATTGACCATTCCGTAATCTTTGCAATAGATCTTATTTTCCGAAACCTCTCACACTTTATTCGACTTAATTAGTTTTTAAATTCTCCATAATTTCATATACATTTTCCTGGTTATTCGCTAACATGAACTTTAAATATTTTAATTAGTTAACATTATCGAGAGTCTACTGTATTGACAGTGATACAATCGTTTCTAATTTCTTCTTAAAATTTCAATGAATAAACAATGAAACAAATATTTACGACTTACAATTAAATTAAATGTGATCATGACCGAATTTTATATTAAGACTCAACAAATAATCATTTGATGGCGATCCACCCTAATTTAAAAAAAAAAATCAAATGATATTGAAGTAAAAACCCATCATTTAAATTTTATAACAACAAAACATTTATTTTTTTTTTTTTTTGTTAAAAAATCGATCACATTTCTGACCGTTTATATAAGTTAATCATGATAATATGCGAAATTATAATAATAATAATAATAATAATAATAATAATTGTAATAATTAAGAAACAGACGCTAACTAAATAATCAATAATTAATTTCCTCTTCAATAATACTTGAATATTGAAAAAAAAATCAATAAAATTTTGCATTTTGAGATTAATTATAATAGATTTTTTTTACAATTCTTTTTTTTTATACAAATTTGTTGTTTTTTTTTATTTAAATTAAATATATTATTTAATAATATGATAGTTTTGTTTTTTTTTTTATTTATTTATTTAAAAAGTTAATCAATTACTATAATAATAATACTGTACAATTTATGCAAAATTTTATAGATTTTTTTAATAATTCCAAGACTTTCATTTTTATGTACATAACGAAGCAACATTGACGTTTTGTTTGTTCAATTTTAATAATAGTAATAATAATAATAATTAAAGAAATCACATTATTTATGTTTAAGGTTAGATTTTTTTTTTTTTTTTTTGTTTAAAATGCCCATATAGCTTTACAAGAAGCATCTCTTAAAACGTATAAGTTTCTCGTATACTTAGCTTTGAACTAAAGTTTTTTTTTTTTTTCGTGTTTAGTTTTGGTGGTGTATTTTTTGTTGTGAGTGATGTATAAATGTGTGAAACATAAATGTGTAAAGTGTTTTTGTTAGGAATGAATGAACATAATTGTTGTAAAAGTAAAATTAAAAAAAAAAAAAAATTAAACAAAAATTAAGAAGATTTTGTTTGTTTGTTTTTTTTTTTTTTTCTCCAAAAGAATAAGTATAACCAATTACCATAAACCAAAAAAAAAAAAACAAAAGAAAAAATAAAGTAAAAATTCTGTAGTTAGAGTGAAAACCTTAGATCTAGTCAACACGCGCGCGCTTGCTCCCAGCCACAAACATTTCGACATGTGTGTTATTTTAGTGTAATTATTTTAAATTTATTTTATTTTATTTTATTTTTTTTTTATATAAAAATAATTGTATTTTCACTTTTTATTTGCTTATTAATTGCCCCACCTAAAATGCGAAAAATCTAACAAGAAAAAAAATTGTTCTCATTTTTATTTATAGTTATTTGTTTATATTATTTTTATTTTTTTTTTTTTATTATTTACAAAGAACCGAAAATCCTACTAAAATATCCTTAAAAACAAAATCGAACATTTTGTTTTTTAATCGTATACATTGTTGGTTTTTATCATCATCAGTCATATAAATTACGTATATCGTTAGGTAATAGACATTATATTAATTTTTTTTCTATATTTTAATATTTTTTTTTTTAGATTAATAGAAGGGAGATTCAAGATAAGAATATTTTGTAGTATTTTTTTTTTTAAATATATATATTGTATGTATATATATTTGTATAGAGTAAATCTGACAACACCGCAACGAATAATAATTATAAGAAATATATTGACAATTAAATTACATTTATATACATGCAAAAAAATGCAACCATTTGACAACAGTGGAATTATATTATTTTCAAAAAACAAAAAATCAAAATTATAAACTAAAAGTAATGACGAATTTTAATTAAAAAAAAAAAATTTAGAAAAAAAGAAAAAATTATTTTTAGAATTAAAAAGCTTTTATCACAAGCATGATGATATCTCAGAGGAATCATTTTTCAAAAAAAAAAAAAAAAAAATTACAAAAAGAAAAACAAAACAAAAATTTCTGTTTTTTTCTTTTATATAAATATTATTATATCACAATGTTTCTATTTAATTATATTACTGCTTGTTTAAACAAATAAAAAAAAATTAAAAAAAAAGAAAAATTAATTTTTCTAAATAAATAAATTCCAAAAAAAAAATTACTTCCACGTTATAAGTATTAATATATTTTTTGTATATTTTGTAACGCACTGTTGCCAAATCGATGCATATTATTGGCGAGCTATATGGGCCTCTTGCAAAAACGAAGTTCATTATTTTTATCCCGTTTCATCTTAAATTAATTACGTATTGTGTTTTTGTTTTTTTTTTTTTTTTCTTAAATTTTGCTTACAAAAATTAATTTTTTTCTGTTTTCCTTACACTGTTGTTGCTTAATTTACTATACTCTTGTTTTTAATTTAAAAAAAAAAAACAAACACGATTGTGACACGTATAGATGGGTCGCTATTTTAGATTATGTTTCCATTATGACGGATGGAGCTATGTAACGATTATTTCGTGTATATACATGAATAGGTTGTCTGTATTTACACAGAATTAGGCATAGTTCAAAAATTATGCTCTTTGTGACGTTTAAATTGTTGTTACACCAGACTTTTATTGGATGGAAAAAATTTCGATTTTGAAAGAAGAAGATTTTCCATACCCAGTCATTGAATTTCATCAACAAAAAAATTGTTTTTTATTTTTTTTTGTATTGCGTGTCTCTCTCTCTATACGTGCAACAATTGATCTAACAATTTCAATTTTTTTTTAAATTGAAAAATTGCTCTTCGTTCATTTTTCATGACTGTTTTTTTTTTTTTTTTTTTTGCAAATTTGCAATAACAATTTAAATGTCTCTCTTCCGTTTTTTTTTCTTTCTATTCTTTTCTTTCATATTTCAAAAAACAAAAAAAAATCAGCGCGATCAAGCGAAGTTGTGGCCATTATCCCAGGGCATTGTGAGCACCCGCTTCGTTTTTGCAAGAAGGTCGTAATCGTACTACGAACATGGGTGCACCACCGCATTGTAGCTCGCCAATATAGGACCATGTGCTCCCGCGAAGGGGGTACTCACAACGTCTGGTGTACTAGCTCCATCGGTGTGTGATGTTGAGTCGGCATTACTTCGGCCCTCACCATTTGCAGAACTAGACAGTTCTGGTGGTTTGGTGGTGTCCCGTTCGTCAATCACTAAATCTATTGGCATTTTACCCTTTAGACACGTTATATATCGATGACAGAAGTTATCGCATAATTCGTGAACCTGAAATGAAAAAAAAAGTAGAATTTAAAATTTAATTCAAAAATTGCTACAATTACAAACTACACTAACAACAAAAAAAATATTTTTTTTTGACCATTCATTTTTCAAAGATTTACGACGCACAATAAAAATCCTTAATTTGTTTACACTTAAATTTTCCAAATTGTGTTCATAAAACCATAAATTTTCAACTCGTTATGTTTTTTTTTTTTTGGTATAATATTTTTTTGGAATATTTAACATTTTTATTAGTTTATGACATTTTATGGATACTTGACATTGGTTTTTTATTTCAAGCTAATTAACTTGTACATAACTTGTAAAGGTAGGTAGGTATATATGTTTATGATTAGTAACAAGAATCGTTTTTTTGTCTGAAATTAGTTTATTGCACCTTAAATTTGAATATAAAGAAGACGTAAGTAAAATGTTAAGAAATAAAAAGTGATTTGAGATTTGCAAATCATTAATTGCTGTCCCTGTATTACTACATTTATTCTGAGGAACGGAAAGTACATTATGTACTTACAAATGTGTAACAAATTGGATTTTGCACAGTTGTCACATTTTGTAAGACATTCTTATCGGACATTTTAGTCACACATTTCATTTGTGACAAATACATTTTCCAACGAAATATTTCATTGATTTTGAAAAATTGGTCACCATTTTTTGGGTGACGTTATTATAGTGCCCGGAAAATTCCATGTTACAAATTAGAACTAGATCAAACATACTAAATATACTCGTTGGGAAAGTATAGCTACTATATATGGAAACGAAACGGCTACCGGTCACGTGAAATCACCAAAATGTTTGCAACTCGTGACACCACACTGTATACTCAAGAGAAAAAGAACTCTGATATTTACATGTTACAATTCCATATAAGTAGGGCCAATTATGATACAAAATGCATAACAAATACCAACAACTCCTTGCATATAAATTTTTTTAAAAAAAAGATTAGGTATACTTTCTGCTTCCTTCTTTGGCAATAAAAAGATGGACACAAATTAATAGAATAATATTACAAATTATACCTCCAGCCATTTCGTGACATAGATTATTAACCGATAAAATCCATATAGTTACACGGCTACTTAAATATTCAAAACAAAATTTATGTATTGTAAATAGATTGTCTTCGATTAAGTTTTGTTTAGATGTAAAAACAATAAAAAGGCCGTAAAATTATTACCGCAGTAACATTAATACTGACATTATAAATATGAGGAATGAGAAACTAAATTATTATGACCAGAAATTATTGTAGATACATACAAACATGTTGTTAAATTGATTTTTAATTTTTGTTTCAATCAGAAATCACTTAACCAAACAAATAAACAGAAATTTTTTTTTTCATAATTACTCTATTTTTATTTTTTTGAATTATTCTTAATGTGGGTGGACAAAGGCAAAGTTAATAAGATTAACGGTTAAATGTATTTATATGCATATGTAAAGTATAAAAAAAAATGAGTAAAAATTGTTTCACCACCAAACAAGCCAAACACTGAACAGGCATCGCATCGTCATCAATCGTAATTATTTTCATCATTTCTTTTAAAACTCGCACCTGACCACAGTTTTACCAGACAGCTCATTAAGTAATTGTCGACAACTACATATAGCATACAAAGTACATATATATTCTCTCTCTCTCTCTCTAAAGATTACTTTACCAAATATATAAATTCAGATAAACCTCAAACCCATCTTATATATTTATTTATATTGGTACACAATACAATCGTCTTAAAATAGTTTACGTATATTGAAATCTCCATTAACTTACAGGTTCTCTACCATTTTAATACAATGAAAAACCATCATAAAGTCAAGCCGCCAAAAACCACAAAAAATTATTAACACGCCAAATGCTCAAAAGACACATCGCTATTCATTTATAAATCGCAGAGATTACAATCTGAACAGAAAAACTTGAAAATATTCCATACCTCTCTGACATATATTATCTGATCATTTTCAAAACTAAGTGAAAAAAAAAAAACAAAAAAAAAAACAAAAGAAAATCCAGTCAAAAATAATAATAAAAAGAAAGAAAAAAATGTCAACTCAAAATACGACAAATTTTGATATTCAGCTTTTCATATCATAATACAAGATCGTCATCAATTCAATTTGTGTTTTTTTTTGTCGCCTTTTTTTCCTGTTTTTGTTTGCAAGAGTTAAAAAAATTAAATCAAACAACAAACATTTATTGTTTTATGCTGGCATATTACCGAAGAGGATGCGTGATAAATGTGCACCCATTTTCATTGTTATTATACGAAAATAACTCCTCCAGCCAGTAAATTAATAGAAAATATCTACAAAAATACCCACGTAAACCATTTTCTTTTCTCATACCGAACTGTCAACGATGGTTACACATTTACTATACCTAATACTACCATCAAACTCCAACTCCCTATACCAAATCATCATCATCATCTATCTATTTTAATGTAAGGTAGTGGGTACCTACTTGTTTGGTATGCTGTGTACGTATAATGGCAACATGTAAACCATGTATGTAATGTAAACATTGAATTGTTGTCATCTTATTGTAGAATCCGTAACAACAATCCAGGAAGACGTCACGATAACATTATGGGTACAAATATGTTTTATATTAAAATGTCAATTTGAATTTTCGCGCTTTATATACTCGTACTGGGTGTTGTGTTGTAAATGTGTGACAGTAGTAAATAGTAATATATAACTAGTTAAATAATGATGTTAAGAATATTTACATATATGTATATATGTAGTAAGTAGTTATGTAGATTATTCTCAAAAAGTTTTAGATTACTTACGAAGAAGTTTCTAATGGCAATTTTTAATGAAAGAAAAGACTAAATGATCCATAACAACCATTACTATTGTAATCCCCTCCACCTTGGTTTTATTGTACCCGAATCAGAAAACATTTTTTTATAATCGTAGTAAAATTTATGCTGCCAACAAAACTTAGCCAAAGTTATGCTAAATTTTGATGTTTTAGCAGCTCCTTTTTGGCCTATACTCCTGAATATTCTTTCTATCTAGGTATGTGGTTTTCTTCGTTAATTAGTTTTCCTTTTATTGTACCGATCAAATGACTTAGTGGTAGAGGTAATACCATTGGAACGGAAGGTCCCGGGTTCGATCGCTGTGTGGGAGTAAAATTCGAAGTGTATTTTTCTTGTACGAAGTTTGAACCTTGAATCGAGTGGGTCGGATTTCACTTAAAAATGTAGGTCGTCCAGAGCATAATTTCAAGAAATAACTGCTAATTATCGATTCAACAACGAAAAACACTTCAAATGTTAGAAGAAAAAACATCTAAGGGTGGAATTTGGCAACTGAAATTTTGTAAAAAAAATAACCGCTGTGAACGTTCTTTATGAGGAGGCCAAGGGCCGATCTGGTTACCGTTACATCATTGTGTTGCCTATTTGACCATTTGTTTTACAGTTCCTTATCGTATGTCCTCGTATCGTAAAATATCTTAAAGGTCACTTTTTTAAAGTTGTTTATTGTTACTAATTTGGTTAAATTAATACAGAATTTTATACACAACAAAAAAAAATAAATTTCATTCACATTTTAAAAAAAAAGAAAAAAAAAATGGTAATTTAAGAAATCGAAAGAATAATGTTTGGCTTTTATCTTCTTTGTTTCATCTAATGCAAAATGCAAAATACACGTTCGTCTGGAAATTTAATAATAAAAATAAAAATAAAGAAAAAAAAAAAATATTACGACAGGTAAAATCAACTGGATGCAATGCTGTCGTTCTTGTTTTATGTAAATTGTGCCACTCAGTCATTCAAGATCGATTTGAGAAGGCCATTTTCTAATGAAATTCTTTTTCACCCAGGCAACAAATGTGAATATATTTTTGGTTGATGAATTCCAATGTTGTGACTTTTTATTTATTTTTATTTTTTATAAACAAAAACAATATTTTTTTTTTCTCAGTCTACAAACTGATTTAAAGTTCTTTGTTCAAAATGCATATGGTAATAATAAGATATTAAAATTGAAATGTTAGAATAATTATAAAATATTTCAAATGATGGAGAGATAAAGTGATAAAATTAAATTAAATTAACACCAATATTTCAGAATATTCCTAATTTAAATTTTTAGTCACGCCTGATAATGAGTCATGAAAATACAGTAACTTTACCTGGTGAGAATATTTATCGAATAACTTGAATTTGGAATTGCTAAATTGAGAACATACGTATATAAATAATGTCGTCGCAATTTACAATTCTAATTTATGCAAATTTTTAAAATTTTAATAATCCGTTTTTACTATAAGATTTTTGACTTTTAAAATAAATTTGTTATCATTTAATTCTTTAGTTTATCGATTCATCATTAAATCGCGTTTTTCAATTATTTAAACATTTCGATGAATTTTATTCGATTATTTATTTTTTATTGAATCTTTTTTCGATTAATAAAATAGGAGTCCTAAAAGTATTTCGCCTAAATTATATTACATCCATTGCATTATATGATTATTCATCATTCTCGTCCATTTCTAATGAAAATATTCGCACAAACTAGCACACCAATTTAAATTTATAATATATGCCAAAAAAAAAAATTTAAATTTTATAATATATGCCAAAAATTTTTGTTAATATGTACAATGTACATTGTACATATATCCAGAAAAAAATTTTACCACCTCATTGCTCAATTGCTTTTTGATTAAATTAAAGGCAACAAAAGGCCAAACCTTATAATATGCAAAATAGTCAATTTCATTAATCACCGATGCGCAGAAATATACTTTTCTACACAGCAGCCGGTATTAAATATTAAAAAAAAAGAATATATTTAACAAAAAAAAAAACAACAACTAACAAAAATAAAATAAAAAAAAAAACAACGAAACTTAAAGTAATACTTGCAACAACACTTCTTCTCTTTGCATTTTATTTAAATTTTAAATGCATGTAGAGAACCTCGATTACGCAACAATTACAAGCAATTTTTCATGCACCTTTTCCATTCTTTTTATAGTGCGCGGCTTCTACTATATGTAATATCTGATTCAAAGAGGTAATATGTTTTTATGTATCGCCAGTTCGGCCATTTTGGTTAGGCAATTTGCATGTTTTGTAAACAAAAATTATCTCGAAAAACTATACATAATTGTTTAATTTTATGATAAACCCAAGAACCTTGTTGTATATAACATAATTAGGGTGGATTGAATATGGGATCAATTTAGATTAGTTATTTTACATTTTGTTAGTCAATCGAGACGATGGAATACAATTTAGCTGAATCACTATTTGGATTCAGTAATGAAGAGAAATGACAACGATCTTAGTTAAGAACGGAACCAAGCCCACCAGTCTATATCCTAATCATTAACACATAAAAAATCGAACAACTGAAAACAAACTTCATTGTTGCATATAAAATATATATCAATCCACCCTATTTATCATTTATATATACATATATATAAAAAAAAAGGTGATAGGCATAAGCGCCGCATAAAAATTACACACTGAGAACGGCATAATTATATTATATGGCCGATAAAATAGAGAAGGAGGAGTTCCAAAAACCACGTATTTGCAATTTAATAAAATTTAAAACAATGCACCATATTGAGCTGCATATACAATACATACATACATATACATATGCATATAAACAGATATGATGCACATTTACCACACTGACAGACAAATCACGAACATAATTCCAATGTGTGCAGTCAATATTTGCATCAAGCAAAACAAATATCTTGTACCTGCAGTGTAGGTATACATAATGTATGGCAACTATACCTATCTATACATACTAATTTTTATTTTTTTTTCATCTTATTTATTCAAATAATAATTTATTAATTGAACTCTTGATTTATGCGTAATTGATGGCTTACACCATCCAAGAAAGATTATATATCAAATTGCTGAAAATACTCTTCAATATAACATTACGCTGGCCGTCAATATTATTACATTAACAAAACCGCTTACCAATTAATTCATTAAAATGATATAACTCTTTTGCACTTTGGTGTGCCCGTTTTGCTTGTGCCCCGAACATAAGGAACATGCTTCGATAATTTATGACTATTAAGATGAAGAAAAAAATGCATACAGCAATAAAGCAACGATTCGATGACGAATTGGTTATCTTTTTTTCTGCACGTAAATCTTTGGCTTAATTGATGAATAATAAAGAAAAAGAAAAAACTTAATAGAATTTATTTATTATAGTTAAAGAATATTTAACACGGATGACAAATTGGAATAATTAATTGAAGCTATTTTTTTCTTTTTAGTTAGGATGCAACATTTTTGATTTACTAGTATTTTAATTATTTAGTTTAGTCGTTTTTGGGTCTGGATTCACTGAAGAAGAGAAAATATTATATATAAAGTAAACTAGCATACCTACTGGAAATCTTGCGACTTGCATACCTTAACTTAACTTCAGTGTACGTACATACATATATAGAGAAATATACAGACTATCAAAATGAAGATTTTAATTCACTGCACACAAAAATCTTTTTAAACACATACACTCTAAAAAAATACTATTAAAATTTTACCAAAATCATCCAAATAGGCATCAAATTAAAGCATCGACCATGACAAAAAGTGAACTCATTTAATTTCATTTCACACATAACCAGACACCCAAATGTCTTCAAAAGAATGTACAAATATGGCTGCGATCTCATGTGATCGCGATCGTGATTTTTATTTGTTGTTTTGTATCTAAAAAGAGCAATTTTTGTGACAAAATTTACGATTTTGGCTACGCACAACTGAGAACTCTTCTTTTTTTTGTATTCTCTTGGTGTTTTTTTTTGTGTTTTTCTATACATCAAGTTAAGCAACACCAAAATGTTGTTGTTATCATCGTTTTCATTTATGATCATGAAACCAGATTTTTTTTTTTTTATTTTATTTTTATTTTTTGGAGATGACAATGTGCATCACTATCCCAAGAAGCAACAGAAAGAGCATCATCATCAGTAGCGGAATCTATATTGAGAAAAGACTATAAAATTTTTCGTGCCCAGTCATATTATATCGTGAGTGACAAACCGGTTCAAAAAAGATGTGGTGCAAGGTATTATAAAGGACAGTGAACAAGTATTAATTTATAAAAAAAAAAAACAAATTTTTTTTTTCGTTTATATCGTGTCGTTTAAAAATGCCATAATCCATGGAGTTATGTTGAAAAGATAAATAACTTTTATTGTAAATGTTGAAGGTTTCTTATTTTTTTATTATAAAATTTTTCAAAATTATGGTGTTTTTGTTGCATGATGATGTCAATATGGTTGAATATCATAGCTTTTAATTCATTGTTTATTTATATGATTTATTTCATTGAGATGACTATATGGTTAAATTGTGAGAACAACGAATTTTTTCTTAAATTTACATATTTTTGTTGGGCGAAGATTTTAAATTATCAACAATAATAGAATGATAATGTCTTTCTTTTTTTTGTATCTATAATTTGATTTTGGAATATTGTCATTTAAACAACAACAACAAAAAAAAACCATACCTATTTTGGTGAGCTTTGATGAATTTTAAATAAATTAAGAAATAACACTAACGAAATATGTTAAGTATTTTTATGTTCCGTCATATTATTCAGCTTTGAATTTAAATTGATATAAAAGAGCTTTTCCATATCGTTAACAAATACAACAAACAATATTGTTTGGAGTTGATGCCTTGTTGAATTGTTGAAAATTTTCTTATTTTGGTTGGCGTCATCGTATATATGAAAATAATTTAAATTATAATGATGACTAACATGTCAAAATAATTTTGGAAAATAATAAAGATAATTTAGATTGATAATCAGAGTTCCAAATTTACTTATGTAGGATTTAAATGTATTTTCCGATGGTATACCTATGGGAATGGAACCAAAAATAATTTTCTAAATTTCAGTTATACCAAAAGTAGTGCATCTGTCTAAAAATTACATAGAAACAGTCTCTGGCTATTGTTTAAAATGTCATATTATCAAAAAAACAAAAAAAAAATCACTAAACCAAGTTAAGATTTATTAAGAAATAAACTAATAATGAGCACAATCAATTAAAATATGTAAATCGTTCTTTTATAACAAAGCCAAGACTGACTTAAATTGGTCTCAAATAATTAATGATTTTTAAAAGGTTTTTGTAAAGTAACGCTCTCACATTGAATTTAAAAAAAAAACACCAAAAAAACAAAATAAAACAGCCTGAAAACTCCACCATGCAAAATCAATATGACAACTAAAATGCACATCTTTTCTTGTCGATTTTTTTGGTTCTTCTTTTTCTTCGTTATGCGTAAAATTTGCATTATTTTGCCATTCAATAATCATAAAACGAGAATATGATTACGGTAACGTAAAAATGAAGCTTCCAAAAAAATATACACAAACAAAAAACATAAAATGTATAATGACAAAAAAAAAAAATCTCATCTTATATGGTCTACCTGTAGGTAGGTATATGTACCTCCTCACTTAAGAAAAAATCAATTAATTTTATAGACAGTCTAAATGGACTTTTTGGGGGACATAAGTTCATTTGCATGTGACGGGACACAATTTCGATAATTATGGCGGCACTGGTTTCGATGACAAATCAATTTTCAAATTAATGGCGCGCACCTGGTGAATGTTCACCAGTAGATATAGTAGGTGACAAAAGTGAACATTTTATACTATTATGAACAGAAAATTAAATTAGTGGGTCAAACCAAAACTGATATATGTTTCATTTTCGCTAATTATACCTATGTAATACTAGAAATTATTCTGGAATTTTTTGATTTCATGAAGTTATTGATTTTGTGATGTTAGACCGAAAATTATATAGGCCAGGCTCTGAAAATAAATTGGTATAACTAAATAAACTGATGATTGAAATAAACAATCAAATTCAAACGGACTCGATAATAATCATCTCCCAAATTAATTTTGTTTGCCCAAATAACGAGAGAAAAAAGTTTAACCCAAAAAAGCCATAAATTAATTATTTATATTGGACAAAGTGATTGACATCAGCATTTATTTTTAAAAATCGATAAATGCCAAATTGACTTAATCAAAAATGAAAAGCACAAATTTCAAACAAAACACAGCAAAAAGACTAAACAGAAAAAAACCAACTCTTCAAAAAAAAAAAAAAATAAAGAAAAAAAAATTTATATTAAAACCAGCCACACATTAATTCATAAGATTAAGACCCAGCCCAAAAATACATAAGAATAAAAACAAGTTTATAAACAACTGGCTCATCAGAAATTATGTATTATTCTTGAAGAATGAGAATCAACCAAAAATTCCCTGACTATCATCAGATCGCTATTGGCGAAACAACAAATTATGCTAATATGTTCGAATTAATATATGCACAAAGAGCATATTATATTTATATAAAAAGCTATGTAAGGTAGGTATGTATTGTAAATGCGATACGACAACAATAAGAAGAAATCCTATATGGGGTCTTCGCAATTTAAGCCATCCCCGGGATTTTTAGTATTTGGTTTTTTTTTGTTTTTTTTTTTTCGTTTTTGAATCTCATAAATAAAACATGGCCGCCCGGAAAATGAATTTGTAACAATAAGCATTGTTAGCGTGTAAAATTTAATGTGCTCAACTCTATAAGTATGTATACTTACCTACACATATACTATAGTTGAAAATGTATATAGAAAAGACAAGATAAGACGTCATAAGAATCTAATTTGATAAATAGATGTAAAAAATGAAAAAAAAAAAAACTAAGAAATGAATTTAAAAAAAAAATGCTTACGTTGTAATTAGCGTTCGGTTTTTTTTTTTTTTTTGTTGTCTTATTCTTAGATTTTGTAGGCACATACTAATTGCACAACATAATTGAGTTCATTACATACATAGTAATTACAGAAATTGATGGAAATCTGATAATCGTGACTATTGTTTGAATACGACAAAAAAAAATATATATTAGCACGCGGCTTTATGCAATGCGGGAGCGGCACAGCTCCTTATAGGCGCGTAGGCAACATTATATCAAAGACCGCTCCATTTATTTGCATGTAATACACATACACAAATATATACATATATATATATATATATATATATATATATATATATATATATTGTTTGTAGGTATATA